>JANHGC010002918.1:217862-228960 GCA_027560395.1 Boaedon fuliginosus | reverse complement strand
AGAACCATCTCTAGCTTGCCTGGATTTCGCAAGGCACTGAAGACCTGACTTTGCCGGCAAGCGTGGCCTTAATTACCTCCCCCCGCCCCCCCGTGTATGACTGTGTGAGCAATGTGTTTTGAGTTTTATTATATAGGAAATGTTTTTATTGTATTGTACTGCTGCCTTGAGTTCCCCAGATGGGTGAAGAGAGGCGGGATATAAATCAAATAAATAACAATAACAACAACAACAACAACAATAATAATAGCCTGTAGAATGTAGAAGAAAAAAAGAAAGGAAAAGAGGTAACAGACATCAAAAGAAGAGGTTAGGAAAACAAAGTAAATAAGTGGCTGCCATCATCTTTGGCTCTGACTTTCTGATTTCTGCAGAAAGCATTTATTTATTTATTTATTTGTTTGTTTGTTTATTTATTTGTTTATTTATTTATTCAATTTATATCCCGCCTCTCTTCACCCATTTTGGGGAACTCGAGGCGGCATGTGATGCAATTCCTAGCATATTGCCATGCAGCCATTTTGCCTTTAACAGATTAAAAAAATAAGTTTGCCTAATCTATCTCTCCTGGAAGAACTCATAATACACACAATTTCCCTCCTACATCCTATTGATAATCTAATCGGTTAGGTTGGGTGATAATGAATGGCGAGGATCCCCATCTAGTCGGCCCCACTGTCTAGTGCAGGGTTTCTCGATCTTGGCAATTTTATGATGCATAGACTTCAGCTCCCAGCATTCCCCAGCAGGCTGGCTGACTGGGGAATGCTGGATGTTGAAGTCCACCACACATCTTAAACTTGTCAAGGTTGAGAAACTGTGGTCCAGTAGAAATCTGAAACTATTAAGATTTCTAAAATGTAATTTAACAGAGCCTATAAGCTACATAATCAAATGTATTGTTGACATTCTCATTCTTAAATTTAGAGATAACTGCATTTAAAATTTCAACGAGCAGCTGCAGGAAATTGGGGTATGCGTGTGATAGAAGAGAGCTTAATCTCTCTCTCTCTGCATAGAAAATTCCCTGTGGGGAATCTTTTATCCTGCCTGCTTTTTGCATTCGAAATTAAACCTCATAGATCTGTTGCTTTTTGTCATTTTTTTAAAAATGCACATAATAAGCATTCATGCTCTATCTGTCATTTGACTTGGACTCTTGTCACTTCAACTAAAAAGTGTTAAAACTGAGGTAAATTTAATTTTGAAGTGTCACATTACCATACAAAGTAGCATAAAACCATCTGTTGATATTTAAAGCTCTTTGAGGTTTTTAGGGCCATTTCCTAACTGCCAAGTCACAAGTTGTATTACATAATTGGGGGAAGGGAGAGGGGACTGCAGAATTAGAATTGCAATCTTCACATCAGATATAGAAGCAAAAGCTGGAATCGGTTGTGGTTTCTTGCTCACAAATTGGAAAGTTTTACTCACCTCTATATATTTTATTTGTGTTTGTATCAGTATTTCCATTATGCTTTACTTGCCTTTAGTTATATTTGCATCGCACTTATTTGTAGTTCTTTCACTTTAAGTATCTGGATGGTTACTGTAAGAGACCAAATGTCTGATTCAATAGGACTGTTCTTATGATAGTTAAAAGTAGTTAATAACGAACAAGGTAATCCCTAAGAAAACACAATGAAACTAGAGGGAAAATTATTTCATAGATTATGAGCATGTTTTCATTACTATGTCCAGCATTACAATATAGGAGAATATTGGAGGAAAATGATCCTATTACCGTAGTGACAGCAGCAAAGCCATCATTCCATATTGTGTAGAAGACAATGGTAAACTACTTTACCATTGTAGAAACCCCCCATGAATAGACACTATAGAAAACCACCATGAATAGACACTATACAATTGGAGTTGGGTGGCCAACAAATTTAAATAAATAAATAAATGGAATTACCAATAGTGCCAGGTGATGGCCAGAGGAACTTTTGCCTAGGTCCACCTGGTACACCAATTGCATCCCTTTCTGGACCGAGAAGCATTACTCACAGTCACTCATGCCCTCATCACCTCACGGCTAGACTACTGCAATGTGCTCTACTTGGTGCTGCCCTTGAAAAGCATTCAATAGCTTCAACTGGTCCAGAATTCGGCTGCGCGAGCAGACATGGGTGTATCGCAATACATCCATGTTACACCACTCTTGCATGGTTTGCACTGGCTCCCAGTAGGCTTCCAGGTTCAATTCAAGGTGCTGGTTATTACCTTTAAAGCGGTACATAGCATTGGACCGGGTTACCTTCGAGACCGCCTTCTGCCACCATGTGTCTCCCAGCACCCCTTGAGGTCCCATAGAGTTGGCCTCCTCTGGATACCATCGGCCAGGCAATATCGGCTGGCAACCCCACAAAGGAGGGCCTTCTCTACAGCAGGCCGGGATCTCTGGAACAATCTCCCAGTGGAGCTCCGGAGTGTCTCGGACCTATGAACCTTCTGTCAAGCACTAAAGACCTGGCTCTTCCGCCAAGCCAGTTAAGATTGACCCACTGAAATTTTTAGAAATTTTAGTAATTTTAACGGGTTTTAAATTGTTTTTATGCTATTGTATTGTTTTTATTTATGCTATGACCCACCCAGAGTCCCACAGGATTGGGTGGCCTATAAATTTAAATAAATTAAATTAAATAAAGAGCCAGATTGAGGACAGATCATTCTGGAGAAAGTGGTTAAGAGTCTCTTATTGTTTTTCTACTTCCCTTCTGGCTTTCAAGATGGCAGCCGCAGCAGAGGGATGCTCCCATGTCACTGTGAAGTCGGCCACAAAAAATCTTGGCATAGTCTTTCCTTTCTGGGGCTAATTTGGACAGCTTGCAATGGGGGGAGAGAACGTGTGGCGGATAGCACCAGCTGGTGTTTGATCAAAGCCTGCAGCATCAGCTCAGGGCTCCCATGACCTGAAGAGCTGAGTCATGGAGCAATGGAGGTTGGAGGAGCTGAGAATGCCGAGAATGCCGAGAGTGGCTGGGAGGTCGGTGTTCGGCTCTAGGCGTTTGGGGAGACCGGAGTTTGAAACTGTGAGGGCTGCAGGGTGGCAGACCACAGCTGGGACTGAAGATTGGAGAGAGGGAGAAGGAGATGTGGAGACCAGGAGTTGAAGGAGTATCCTGGCTTGCAGATGGCCCAGGAGATTACAATAAGGTGTGCGGGGGTGCCCGACCCTCGAGACCCCCCTTGGGGCAGCTTCGGCATCAGATGCTGTTGTCACCACTTGTGGATGTCGGAGGTTCCTCTCCAGTGCCCTCATAGTTTCTGGGGGACTGGATGTTTTGTATTTCATCTTCCAGGGGTCCCTCGGGTGCTTGGATGACTCTCAGACTGATTACATTCTTGCCTATTGTGACGCGGACCTTTAGGTGCCTGATTGTAGACGAAGCCTATGCTTGGGCGGAGATACGTTTGGGAGAGTTGGGGCAACCGGGAATGGTGGATTCTGACTGCAGAGCTATCTATTACGAGCTTCGACTATTGGTTTGCCTGGCTTGTTTTTACAACTCTATGGTTGAAACTGGATCCATAGCTAACATCTAAAGGCTGACCAGAAATCGATCAACCTATCGGGCCAGCTGAATGACTAGCCTTGGTCAGCATGCCAAATTACAAACTTCCACCTCCCCTTTTTCTCCTTTCCCTCCTCTTTGCTATCTTTTCGATTCAAATTATGAGCTGTTGTTTCTTTCCCTCTGTCTCTCTCCCCCTCCCATGTTCTACTTTGCTTTATCCGAGAGTAGCTAATTTGCACACTGGAAAGTATATTTTTATATGTATTGTTGTATTTTTATGGAATTTTAGTATGTTTTAAATTATACTGTGTTTAATTGATTTTTAGCTAAATTAACTGACTGGGGTATGATTGATTGTATGATTGGGGGATGGGCTTCCTCCCACCAGCAGGATATAGAGGGAGAGGATGGAATGGGATGGATGGCCTCTTTAAGGGGTGAGGCTCGGGCAATTCCCGTGGCGTCTGGGAGAGGCAGATATGACGGGAGCCAAGGGGTAAGCCATCATTGGTGAATGCGTACTCAATTGCTGGCGGTACGTGTTCCGACCCCTCTGGCTCACCTCAGGGGTCCGTTGGTTTGGGAATTCAGGGCCCTGGGCTCTGGCTGTTACTTCTTAATGCCAGGTCGGTTGTCAACAAAGCCCTTCTGATTCAAGAATTAATCCTGGAGAAGAGGGCCGACCTGGTGTGCATCACTGAGACCTGGTTGGGGCCAGAGGGGGGTGTTCCTCTCACGGAAATGTGCCCCACTGGGTTTCAGGTTTTGCACCAGCCATGACCCCAGGGCAGTGGTGGTGGGGTGGCTGTAATAATTTGTCAGGATCTCCATCCATGGGTTGGCGTAGCTCCAGAGATGGCCGGGTGTGAATCTCTTCTTCTGAAACTGTACTAAGGGGCTCAGTTGAGTTTGTTGCTAGCATACCTGCCTCCCAGCTATGTTGCAGCAGCTCTGCCTGTGTGCTCGAGGGAGTTACCGGGTTGGCGGTTGGCAGCTCCCCAGGCTGATGCTGCTTGGGGACTTCAACCTGCCATCTCTGGGCAACTCCTCTGATGCGGCACAGGAGTTCATGGCCTCCATGGCAACCATGGACATCAGTATGCCGATGATACCCAGTTATACATCTCTGCCCCTGATCAAATTAGTGATGCTGCTGAGGTGATATCCCGATGTTTGGAGGATGTAAAGGTCTGGATGGGAACCAATAGGCTCAGGCTCAACCCTGACAAGACCGAGTGGCTGTGGGTATTTCTCCCCCTCCCCAGTCCTGTTAATTATCCATCGCTTATGCTGGTGGGAGATAAATTGCTCCCCTCAGAACAGGTGCGCAACTTAGGGGTACTCTTGGATCCGCAGCTACAATTAGACCACCAGCTGTCGCCAAGGGTGCCTATGCGCAGGTTCACCTGCTGCGTGGATGGCCACCGTGCAGCTGTTGGATCAGAGTGCTTGCAGAACACCACAAAGATTTTGAAGTCAATCGCGCGCAGCACACTTTTGACAGCCGATCGGGAAGCGCATCCACAAAGCGGATAACCAGCGAACCGGTAGGAACCCATCCCTGAAGGGAACTAGAGGTAGTCCTCAACTTAAGAGTCCAAATTTTCCCTCGCTAATAAGTGTTAAGTGAGTTGCACCCCATTTTACAACCTTTTTTTGCCAGGGTTGTTAAATGAATCACTGTAGTTAAGTGAATCAAGTGGTCATTAAGTGACTCTAGCTTCCCCCATTGACCTGGCTTGTCAGAAGCCAGCTGCGAAGGTTAGAAATGGTGATTACGTGATCCCGGGACAGTGCAACTATCATAAATACACGCAGTTGCCAAGTGCTGGAATTTTGATCACAAGGCACTGGGAAATGTGCTAAAGTTGTGTGAAAAAAACTGGTCATGTCACTTTTTTCGGTGCATTTTGAACTGTCACTAACTGAATGGTTGTAAGTTGAGGACTACCTGTACAGTACAGCCTCTAATATACCTGTAATCAAAAAGGCGGGAGGAGAAGAATAAACATCTCCTCGGGTAAGAATCATGAAAGCAAGGTGGACTAGATTAGGTTCAGGAAAAGACAGCAAAGCTTCACAGATTCTCTTATGCCATCTTGGGATGTGCCTCACTGGTCTCAACGCAGCCTGGCGCAGTTTCATTCAAACCATCACTAAACCAACTTTAGTTAGCTTGCTTTGCCCAAGCCAGCCAGGGGTGGCGCAGTCTTCTAAAACAAACCTGGGCTTTATACAATGTGTGAACCCAAACATTTAACTACGTCACTGGCCATGTAATCAGCCCAACCTCCCTTCGGTGGCAGAACAGGGGTTGTGCGACTTGCCGGCCACGAAGAAAGGTTGTACCTTTAGAAAAAAAAAAAAAAGCTGCTTTCGCGAAATATGCTAAAGATTCTCCCTTGCTTGAGGAAGGTACTAGAAGGAGGCTACTTCCGCCCGCTCGCGTGCCTTTTTATTCCCTTGAAATACTTTCCTCTCTTTCTGCGCCCGCCCGCGCGCCGAGTAAAGAACTCTTTAGAGCGGGCGGAGGGAGAAGAGGAGGAAGAAGTCGCCGAGCGCGGTTAAATCTCTCTCCTCGCCCGTAAGTTGGCCTCAAGCGGGGCCCGCCGTACCTTGGCAGCAGCAGCAAGGAAAAAAAAAAGACGAGGCGGTGACCCAGCAGCTGGCTCTATGTAAGAGTGCCTACTGGTGGGGCTTACAACCGTACCAGGATGGCCGAGTGGTTAAGGCGTTGGACTTAAGATCCAATGGACGCATGTCCGCGTGGGTTCGAACCCCACTCCTGGTAGTTGGCTTTTTTTTTTCCTGCGCAGCTCCTCCTAAATTAAAAGAGGAAACGGAGAATTTCCGCAGAAGAAAGACATCAGGTGAAGCGCCTGCCTTTCAACGGACGTAGCCGCCATTTGAGCGAATCCTCCTCCGTCCCCCGCTGGGTGCCGCTTCTCTGCAGCGATACCCGAAAGCAAAGTCAGGCTGGGTCGCGTCCTATTCACGGGGTTCGATGCAAATTGTAAACACACGAACGAAGCCGCTTCTCTTCTTCCTCTCCTGCACCCCCGGCCCCACTTCCTCCCCCTTTCCGTGGTGGATGGGGGTGCAGAAACCACGACTTCAAAGCGCCCACAGTGTACAGCCTGAAGAGGGTTTGATCTGGGAGGAGACCGGTGACCAAAGGATGATTTTTTCCCCGGTGATCTTCAGTTGTATTGGACTACAGCTACCATCGTCCCTGGCCAGCCCAACTACCCATAATCTAAATTATGGAGAGCAATCGGAACAGAGGCGAACGATTTTCTTACAGAATCGCGAGAAAGATAAAGTGCAAGCAAATTGGTTTTCATTCAAACAATAGGAATGGGGGTGGTGGTGGGGGTTATGGGGTGTGTGTGGACATTCCTATATCCCTCCCTGTGGTATCAATAAAAGAATATTTGTAGCTCAGAGTTGAAATGAGGGGGTCCTTGGTGCTCTCTGAGCTTCCTTTGTTGCCTTGCAGAAGTTTCATTACCCAAACTATGGGAGATTTATCCCACATCAAAGAGGTTGACATAGGCCTCTTACCTCAGAGGTTTTTATGTTTACTTTGAACTCCTGGTTGACCTTGGTAGAAAATAACCATGGTGGGATCTGATTGTGTTCAGATCGTTATATTGTGTTATGTTGTACATATATATATATGCTATATTGTATGTTGTTTTGTAAATAAAGTGATAAAATGTACCATAATTACGGGATGCATAATTAAATTCCGATTCCCATTTACTTAGGACTACCTGTCTTTGTATCCTTACTTTCCCAAACTTTCCAGCGAAGCACGAGAAGGATGGAGGACTAAGATAAAACGGAGGTGATGGTGGGGTGCGGGCTTAGCAATCATAAGCAAACAAACATTCTTCCTCTGTAATAAAGATGCCAAAAAGAAACATCAATGTATTAATTGTATATTAGAAGGATCCATGAAAAAACTAAAATTTTATATAACAGGGCTAAGTTTACCATTAGAAGAGGTTATCTTAATAGATTTAAATGGATCCATGGAAGGAAAAAACTTACACCAACCTTTTAGTTGAAATTTACTTTGTCTTGTTGATCTAATGCATTAATAAAGACACCCATCTCTCTCTCTCTCACCATAATTTTTCATGTATTTAAATATATTTTTCAGAGAAGGGGGTCTGTAATTTTTGCCAGACTCTCAAAGGGGATCCATGGCATGGATTGATGGATTTTATTGGGATTTTACTGTCTTTCTCACTTTCTCACATATTAAATAAAATTAATAAAAAAATAAATGTCTTGGCCTGGTTCTCATGATAAGGACTTGATACAATATAAGGCTTGAAATTAAAATGATACATCAAGGAAGTATCTAAACAGTAAGAATGCAGTCCAGAAATATCAATGTGATGATACATTAGTGATGATCTGTCTAGTATCTAATCAATTTATATTGTGAAGCCCGTCGTGGAGTCTCAATTATGAACAGGAAAAGGTATACCACGAGACAAATCCAACAGTTGGCATTTAATAATGAAGGAGATGAATTCTTAATTGAGTTGCAACTTACATCACCTTTATTTATATTTTGCCCTATGGGTGAAGATTAGTCTGACATTTCAAGTGGGCTGTGGCTAAACCATAGTGAGCCATTCTGTATATTAATTCCTGAAATAATGAAATAAATTTATTTTTAGAGCAGTGTTTAAAGAATTCTGGGAGTTAAAGTCCACACACTGTGAACATTCTCTAAACACTGATTTAGCAAATGAACTAGATAAAAACAAATTTCCTTAAAAAAAGATTTGGGCAAGTATAACTACACTGTAGCGGACTCTGTAAACCGCTTAGGGCTGTGAAAGCACTGTGAAGCGGTATATAAATCTTAAGGGCTATTGTTACACATAGTATAAACCTTTTAACACATTTAACCAGATACATGATTTGGCTCCTTTCTACTCCAAGATATGCCCCAATAGTAATACTGTCCCATTTAGTACCATTTACTATAAACATTTGTCAGTTTTAGAAACCGATCCAACATTTAGATAGTATTTGTTCCAGAGTGAAATGTATGACTTCAGTAAATAAAGAAAAAAAAATCTATTTAGAAGGGTGACCCCTAGTGGCCCTTTGTGGTTATGAAAACTTGACAAATGCTTTTGGGAATCAAGGATTTGCGATTTGGACAAAATGTCCATGAACTAACCAGGATGATACGAAAGTTTATATCAGTACATACATTAAAGTGCTCCGGAATTGTTCATGATGATAGTATAATACAAAAGGCAAGTTTTTGTTTGGAAGGAGAAACAGAAGGGTTTGAAATGTACAACAAACGTTCTCATTTTGCTTGAGATGTTTTGAAACCCATTGCAATTTTCTTTACTGGAAGTCCTTGATTTATGACCACAATTGAGCCCAAAATTTCTGTTGCTAAGGGAGAATTTGTTCAGTGAGTTTTGCTCTATTTTATGACTTTTTTTTGCTACAGTTGTTAAATGAATGACTGCCCTTGTTAGTTTTTTTTAAATTTTTTTTATAAAAAGTATTTTTATTTTCCACATAAATTAACATACAATACAAAACACACCATACAAATACAAGTACATACATATAGACATAAACAATCAACAATTATATCCATATTTTCATGTTGGTTATACAAATCATTTTTATCCTATTATTTATCAGTTACTTCATATCCCATATAGCTTAAGTACCTTTAGATCCATATTCCTTATTTCTAATTCCTCTTCTCAATCCCTAGACTCTACTTCTATAATTTAATCATTCATATCACATATTCCAGCATTGATAATATTCTGAGTCTCCCTTATCCCTTAATGTCATCATTAGCATATCTATTTCGGCACATTCTAGGATCTTATTTATCAATTTCTCTTCCGTTGGTATTATCACCGATTTCCATTGTTGAGCAAATAAGATCGTAGCTGCCATAAGGATATGTGTTTGTAAATATGTTACGCTTTTCTCTTGATTTACCGGAAAGCATTCCTAACAGATATATTTCCGGCTTTAACTCCAAATCATGACTTGTGATTTCTACAATCCATTTTTTTACTTTCTCTTAGCTAATGGGCAGGACCACCACATATTATAGTATGACCCTTGTGGATGATCACATTTCCAACAATTTGGTGGTAGATTTGGAAATATTTTAGATAACCTTGCAGGGGAAAAGTGCCATCTAAAGAACATTTTATGTACGTTTTCCTTGTATGAGGTTGCCATAGTTATTTTTATATTTCTTTCCCACATTTTTTGCCAAGCACTCAAATCTATTGTATGTCCCACATTTTTGGCCCACTCTATCATATTTTCTTTTACTATTTCACCTTCCATTTCTTGAGATAATAGACAATTGTAGCATTTTGTAATGAATTTATTATTTCCTTCCAATAACATTTTATATAATTCTTGCAGTTGTGTACATATTCCACACATTTCTAAATCTTTCTTGTATCTTGTTTGTATTTGAACGTATAGCCACCAATCTATTTCTATTCCTTGGGCCCTTGTTAAATTAATAACACGGTTGTTACGTGAACCTGGCTTCCCCACAGACTTTGCTTGTCAGAAGGTCGCAAAAAGTTATCACATGACCCTGGGACACTGCAACTGTCACAAATATGAGTCAGTTGCAAAGCAGCTGAATTTTGATCACATGACCATGGGAAAGCTAGCCTATAACGGTAACTGTAAAAAACAGTCATAAGTCACTTTTTCAGTGATGCCTATGGAGATTCTCAGTCATGGTTGTCTCAAAGGGGCTTTTTTTTACTTCCATTCCCTACCATCCGGTCAGAGCTGAAGAAGCTTTTTGGATAAGAAGCAAAAGGTCTTCAAAGAAAAACCAGAAAGTCCAGTTGCCTTTTTTTTTTTAAAAAGCACCTTTTGGATTTTCAGTCATGTTGTAACTTTGAAAGATCACCAAACAAACTGTTGTAAGTTGAGGACTACCTGTACAGTTGTCATTCACATTCCAGTGAGGCTTGGCTTTCCTTTCCAGAGACACAGCTTTATTTCACCAGATTCTACCTTAATTAGAATGAGGCTTCTCCCACCTCACAGCCTTCAGGGGATTGCTAGAGTGTCCCTGTGGCCAGTTTCTATTTATTTACTAGCTGATAACCTGGCTTTGCCTGGGTATTTATTTATCGGAATGCTGTATTAGAAAGGAAAAGGAATTGGTACACTAGTTGGCTCTAGATGTAGTAGGTCTATGGGCTCATAGTTCTAGGGGCCTGGCGCTGGTCTCTCATGCAGCATCACAAGTGAGAGGGAGCCCCCTTGTGGAGTACTGTGAAGCTGTCACCATGGCATCTGCACTATTTTTTTAAGGCACTCAGACCACCCCTGAGGGCTTTTAAGGGTCTGTTACCTCACAGTGTTTGTTCCCAGAGGGTAAGTTATCTGTGTACCAAGTTTGGTTGAAATTGGTCGAGCCGTTCCAGAGTTATGCTGGAACACACACAAACACAGACACAGACACAGACACAGACACAGACACAGACACAGACACAGACACAGACACACACACACACACACACACA
>JANHGC010002918.1:194214-205863 GCA_027560395.1 Boaedon fuliginosus | reverse complement strand
GAAACCCTTTGAATGTCCTGATTGTGGGAAACGTTTCAGTCAGAAATATAGCATGTTGAAACACCAGAGGACTCACACAGAAGAGTACCCTGATGGTAGTAAAAGTTTTGATTCGAATTCCAACCTGATGATACACCACAGGACGTACACAGGAAAGAAATCATATATATGTCCTGATTGTGGGAAAGGTTTCATTGCAAATTCCCACCTGGTGATACACCAGAGGACGCACACAGGAGAGAAACCTTTTGAATGTGCTGATTGTGGGAAACGTTTCAGTCAGAATTCTAGCCTGTTGAAACACCAGAGGACTCACACGGGAGAGAAACCCTTTGAATGTCCTGATTGTGGGAAAAGTTTCAGTTTGAATTCCAACCTCGTGATACACCAGAGGACTCACACAGGAGAGAAACCCTTTGAATGTCCAGATTGTGGGAAACGTTTCAGTCAGAATTCCCATTTGGTGATTCACCAGAGGACTCACACAGGAGAGAAACCATATGAATGCCTTGATTGTGGGAAATGTTTCAGTAAGAATTCCAACCTGGTGAAACACCAGAGGATTCACACAAGAGAGAAACCCTTTGAATGTTCAGATTGTGGAAAAAGTTTCAGTCTGAATTCCGATTTGGTGATACATCAGAGGACTCACAGAGGAGAAAAACCCTATGAGTGTCCAGAGTGTGGGAAAACTTTCAGTTACCGTTCTGATCTGATGAAACACCAGAGGACTCACACAGGAGAAAAACCATATGAGTGTCTAGAGTGTGGTAAATGTTTCAGTTACAGTTCTGACCTGGTGAAACACCAGAGGACTCACACAGGAGAGAAACCCTTTGAATGTCCTGATTGTGGGAAAAGTTTCAGTCAAAATTCCAACCTGGTGAAACATCAGAGGACTCACACAGGAGAGAAACCCTTTGAATGTAATGACTGTGGAAAAACTTTCAGTCTGAATTTCAACCTGGTGAAACACCAAAGGACTCACACAGGAGATAAACCGTATGAGTGTCCAGATTGCGGAAAAAGTTTCAGTCACTGTTCTGACCTGGCAATACACCAGAGGAGTCACACGGGGGAGAAACCATTTGAATGTCCTGATTGTGGCAAAGGTTTCAGTCAGAACTCCAACCTGGTGCGACACCAGAGGATTCACACAGGAGAGAAACCCTTTGAATGTCCTGATTGTGGAAAACTTTTCAGTCAGAATTCCAGCTTGGTGATTCACCAGAGGACTCACACAGGAGAGAAACCTTATGAGTGTCCGGATTGTGGGAAAGATTTTAGTAGTAGGTCTAGTCTTCTAAGTCATGTAGGTTTACACACTGGGGAGAAACCTTTCAGATGTCCAGTCTGTGGACGGTACTTCAGGCATAAATCGTCGTTTATTGCACACAAGGAAATCCATATGAGGCAAACGATGAGTTTAGAAAAGGCTTGAATTTCATTTTTGGATTTCCAGTTGGGAGTGTAGTTGAGAAATTGACTATTTGAATTCTGGCCCAAGTCTTTTTCATCAACATCTGTCAGGATTAGATTTGTAGGGGGAGAGGGAAAAAATGGAAAATGCTACCGTTTCCCTGAAAATATGACCTTCCCTTAAAGTAAGACCTAGCTTGATTTTTACACGTGCCCCCACTATATGTGTGCCCCTAACTAATAGGTTAGTCAGTGGATGACATCACCCGAAAATAAGACCTGGTGCCTTTTTTGGTGGCAAAAAAATATAAGACAGGGTCTTATTTTGGGGGAAGCACAGTACTTTCATAAAGGCTAAACCCCTTTTTACTTTTCAGCAAAAGTTACTGTTATGTTTGCTTTTGCCCAAATTGTAGAATTCCTCAAAAAGTGTTTTGTGTAGTGTTTTTTTTTATATTTATTTTGTAATTTCCACATATCAAGTTTCAGCCTATTCCCTGATGCAGCCATTAAACAAATGTGTGAGTAGCTAAGCAGGAAACTGGCTACCTCAGGACTGTGGGAAGTTCTTTGAGGCCTCGTGCAGGCCCTGGCTTGCCTCGCCAGGCCTCCCTAGGTCTGCCTTGCCCTCAGAGACACCCTGTGCTCTGATTCCCAACTCTTGGTCACTCAATGGCTCCTACCAGGTCTTGCCCACCTCCATAGAGTCCCCTCAGGCATTTTGCCATTTCCACGGGGTCCCTGAAGGCCTTAGGCCATTGCAGACAAATGGCTGTCCAGTCTTCTCTTTAAAACCTCCCCTGGTGGAGCACCCACAACTTCTGGAGGCAAGCCATTCCACTGATTAGTTATTCTCACTGACAGGAGATTTCTCCTTAACTCTAGGTTGGATCAATTTGAGATCCCTGTTACTTATTGTCCGTGTCTCAGGTGCTTTAGAGAATAGATCAACCCCCTCTTTTCTGTGTCATCCATTCAAATATTGAAAGACTGCTAGTCACCCTTAGCCTTTCTCTGTGGTAGATTAGACATATCCAGTTCCTGCAACTGTTCATCTTATGTTATACCCCCAGTCCCTAATCATCGTTGTTGTTCTTCTCTGCACTGTTTCTAGAATCTCAGCATCTTTTCTGTATCATGGTGCCCAAACGTGGATGCAATATTCCAAATGTAGTCTTACCAGTGCAATATAATGCAATATGAACATTTCATGTGATCGTGATACTGTCCCACTGCTGATGGCAGATTATGACTCCCTTGACCTTTTCTGCAGCTGCACCAAGCATACTGCTATCTCATAGTTAGGTGGTTGCCCATTAGGACTCGTAGATCCCTCTCATTTACTGCTGAGTGAGGTCAAAATCAAGATATTTTTTAAAAATGGAGGTCTAGGGGGGCCAAATATTCATCTGAACGTTCAAACTTTCTTTTTCCTGTATTCTATGCCAAGGAACTTTTAAAACTTGTTTTTAATTCGGTACGTCATTCTGTGGGACACATTCCCTATAGAATGCCCTCGGCATTAAATTTACTGAGCAGTTTTATAGTAAAAATGATTGATCTGGACACTGGCTTATCCTTTCAAAATGCCTGGGGAAAATGGATCTCTGCCCTCCCCTATAAAAAAAGCCCAGTCAAAATACCATCATCCATGCACCAGGCTGACGTTAATAGGTTCTGAACTGCCCCAAGATTTACATTATGTTAAAATACTTTTGGAAATCTTCACAGAAAGTGGAAGCTTTAAAAGTGAAGGTGGAGAGGCTCAGAGAAATGCCATGCCTAACCTCAGACATGAAATTGAGAGGAAAATGAAAATTGGAACGGGAAGATGGTAATGGAACAGCAAGAGGAAGCAGGACTGGCCTAGCATTTGAATTTTGATCACATGACTCTGAGGATGCTGCAACAGGCCTAAGTGCGAAAATTTCTCTCTCAGTCATCTGCTTGCTTTTCCTCTTTCTCTGCTGGTCTCCCTTTCCTTTTCTCCTCTCTTCTCCCCCTCACACCCCTCACACCATGCAGGCGGCTGGCTCTCCCTACTACATTTGTAAAGGAGCTGTTAGCACCCATCGCTCCTCCAGAGAAGTGACACTAGAAGTAGAAACTCAAGCAGAAACTCACCCCCCCACCTTTGCTAATGGCCTGAGCCAGTCTATTCTCCATAACAAAGATATACCTTCTTCAGGCAGAACCATAATAGGATTAGTCCTCTCAGACCCAAATAAGGACAAAACCATTGCTCAAAGCCTTTCATTGCATCAGACATCAGGATTCAACCAAGATTGGCACATAGACAGCCTACATTGCTAGCTATGACCTCTGATAGCAACCAATCAGGATACATTTCTTGCCACAGGCACAGAGGGCAGGTTCAAAGCCCAACAGAAGGTATAAAACCAAGGAACTCTCAGTGGCTCCTCTCTTTTCATCCTGGAGCTCCAAGGCATGTGATCCTATCCATCGTTAAACCATCTTTCCAAACAGCCTCCGTGTTTCCAGAATGTTTTTCCCCACTTGGAACTGAACCCAGAAAGATATTTCTTCCAACACCGCGAAGGGCAAGAAAACCAACAAAAGGGGAGAAAGGCCGAGCAATTACCACCCCACTGTTTCAAAGTTTAGAAATGAAAGTTATCTTTAAATAATACCTAATGACCTAACCTTTCAGAAGAGCAAATTTTAAGTCATAAAAAGGGCAGAAAATGTTCTGCTCAAAGTGTCTTGCAAGCATGTCCCACTGTACTACCAAAGGTTCTATCAGCTACCGCCACAAAGGAGAGGGGGCCAAATTAATTTCCAAAGAAGGCAAGAAACCATGGATGGAAACCAATCAAGGAGAGAAGCAAGCTGGAACTAAGAAGAAACTTCCTAACAGTGAGGATAATTATCCAGTGGAACAGAAGTTGCCTTCAGAAGTTGTGGGTGCTTCATCCCTTTTTAAGAAGAAACTGGACAGCCACTTGTCTGAAACAGTCTAGGCCAGGGTCTCCTGTTTTAGCAGGGGGTTGGACTAGAAGACCCCCAAGGTCCCTTCCAGCTCTATTCTGACTGACTGAGCTCTTCAAATGAACCAGGAACCAAATCATTTGGAAATGTTAATAAATTAACCCTGAAATGTAGAGACAGAGAAATAAGACTTGTTTCTATCATTTCTAGCTGATAACAGACTTTGGTTTGTGTCCAGTCAGATTTATTTAGTTGCTTGCTTGCTTGCTTGCTTGCTTGTTTTTTACATTTTTGAACTGCCCAGCTCCCTCAGAGACTGGGAATGACTATTTCTCCAAGTTTGTTCTTTACCATAAGTTCTTCCATCAATGATGCTATTTACAATCCTCAATAAGAAAGGAATAAAGAATTAAGGTGGAGGCCTCAAGATGGCTGCCTTTCAGAAAAAGGCAATTTCTCTGTGAAACAGCTGAGTTTGAATTCATGAGGAGATTTAATATTATTCCTCAGTAGAATGCATCTGATGAAATGGGCTGTGATCCATGAAAGCATTTGAGATAAGTCTTTAAGATGCTCTGGTGTTTCATTAGGGAGAAAAGATTCTTACATATCAGAACCAAAGTTATTTGATGCAAGATTGGTGCATTTAAGCAAAAAGACAATGGCTAGACTCCTGACTTGGGTTCACTGCACGGAGCATATCAACTTCATTACTTAGCAGGCTCCATTCCAGGAGCTGATACCAATCTTTAAAGTTCAAATCAGTTTGCAGTTTATTTATTTGAAAGCCCGTGTGTGATTCAGTGCACTCCGGCCAACATCTGAAAAATCTACTCTCTATTCAGAAGAGGTAGACAAGAAATAGAGAATAAGAATGCAACTTACTTTGAAAACGCTTGACGCATATATATCTCTGCTATCAACTTTCAGATGGAATTGGATGGGGTCTGGACTGAGGACTCCATGAATGCAAAGCAAGCCCAGCTGATTTACCATTTCAAATTTTTTTGAGGAAACTACCAAACTCATCGTTTGCCTCCTGCCCTCCGTTCGAATCCATGAGCAAAGTCACAAAAATTCACAAGACAGAAAACACAGCCATTATCCTGGGCTGGGAAGAATCTGGACTGAGGTTAATATTGCCTTATTTGCATTTCAAATTACAGGTAATCTTTAACTTACAACCAGTTGCTTAGTGACCAAAGTTATAGCAGCACTGGAAAAAGTGATTTATAACTGGTCCTCGCAGCATCATCCCCACAGTCACCTGAGCAAAATTCAGCATTTGGCAACTGCCATGGTTCATAATAGTTGCAGTGTCACTGGAGGACGGGGGTGTTCTATATGATCCCCATTTAAGACCTTCTCAGATAACTTCTGACAAGTAAAGTCAAAGGGGGAAACCAGATCCACTTTAGTGAACTGTGGCAGAAAAGGTCATAAAATTGGGTGTGACTCATTTAACATCCACCTTGTTTAGCAACAGAAATTCTAGATCAGTGTTTCCCAACGTCAGCCATTTTAAGATGAGTGGACTTCAACTCCCAGAATTCCCTAGCCAGCGTTGCTGGCTGGGGACTTCTGGGAGTTGAAGTCCACCCATCTTAAAATGGCTGACGTTGGCAAACACTGGTCTAATCCATAGTCACATCTTTGCCTTAAAAAATTTTTTTTGGCCCAGTGAAAGTCAACAGGGAATAAATAAAATGGCAAGAAAAAGCATGACTATTTGAACCTTCTCTGTAACCACAGTGTCTCACTTTGCCCAAACTTTGAGTTTACCAGGACAAATATAGAATTAAAAAAAGGAAAAAAAGGGGAGCATGGGGGCTCAGTGCTTTCTGCCTTTCCACTTACAGGTTTAGCAGATCAAAATTGAATTTCTGAACTGGCCTAGTAATTCTGTTCTATTTAGCAATTACTTCTTGGCACTCAGTTCCTTTCTGTAACAAAGTAGAGAAGAAGTTAGAAAACGTGAATGCCATGTCCATGCTGGCGCTTTCCAGATGAGTTGTGCTACAACCCCACAATTTGCAGACAGAATAGCCCTTTGGAAGAATTGTTGAAAAAGGTCTCCATTTCTATTTTAGGTCATTAAATTTTCTGCCAGTGCCTGTCATATAATATTCTGCCTTGCATCATTACACTATTGATCCATCTAAATTAATTATATTGACACAATCTGACCTACCAAGTTTCCGGCAGGCATCTTTTCCAGTCCTACTTGGAGGAGACTAGAATTAAATTTGGGATTTGGGGCATGTGAATCAACAGCTCTGCTATTGACCTTCAGCGTCAAGCATTTGTAGTGTAGGTGTTCTTGGAAAGCTGTACAGTACAGTAATTTCCAGATTATGAAATGGAAATAGAAAACAATGTTAGGATCGTAAGCAGCAGGCTCCATTATAGTCCTAACTCAAGGATTGCCCATAATTGAATTGTTAACCCAAGAGTTAAAGACTAGCATGACAGTTCATGCAATAGATTATACTTTATGTGTAAAGTGCTGTGTTTGTTCTTTGACTTATGCTCTGAGTAAAATGATAGTTTTCAGCCAGAGTCACATTTTTCTACAGTATAGAAGAATCTCTATTTCAACCTTCTCATTTGGCATTCCCCATTGCTACCCATTCATAAAAGCAATTTACCTGGCATTTTTAGGTTATAGTGGCCAATTTTGCTATGAAATGCCTCCCTGTGCTGAACCAGTTTTCAAAGTGGTACCTGCAACAATTTGTTTATGTGTATTTATTTTGTATATATTTTTATTCAATAAATAAACCTAAAAGGCAAACTAAAACCCCCCACCAACTTTGGGGAAAAATAGAACTAAAACAAAAATGAAAGTGAATTGAAAAAACATAAACAAAACAAAACTTGGGAACAAAATAATATAACTTGGGATATATTTTGATAAATACATAAATTATATATGTGTGTATATATGCAATTTATTAATTATATGCTCACTCCCCAAGGGTGGTTCTGGCCAGCTAGAAGAACATTGAAATAATAATCTCTCTCTATATAAAGCAGTGTGTGTGTGTGTGTGTGTGTGTGTGTGTGTGTGTGTGTGTGTGTGTATATGCCATATATGCTCTTAAATGGCTGGACCAATCTCAACCAAACGTCCAACACAGCTAACTTACCCTCTGGTAACAAACACTGGGAGGGGGTCAGACATGCCGCCAAGCCATCTGTGTCCCCTAAAAAGGGTGGCAAAGTGTCCACCCCCACCAACACTGACAGACAAGTGAATAAAATTTTCTCTGGCACAAGGGGCGCCAGAGAGCAGCATGAGGTCACGTGTCCTGCATGCGGGGATGGAAGAGGGTGTGGCAAGTCTGTGGGACCAGGTTAGGCCAAGTGGAGCCAAGCAGCGGAGGGGGGGGGAAAATTGATGAGGCAGTGATGGAGGTGGTGATGGGGACAGAGGTGGAGGCATTGGGAGCGGGCACAGAGGAGGCGCTGGGAGCAAGGACGGAGGAGCCAGCAGGCGATGGAGGGACAGGAGCGGGGACAGAAGAGGCTGTGGTGAGCCGGCGGGACCAGGTTAGTCTGGATGGGGCCAAGCAGTGGGGGGACAGAGAGGGCAGTGGCGGAGGCAGCGGGGTAACAGAGGAGGTGGAGGCAACAGGAGTGGGCATGGAGGTGCCAGGAGCAAGGACAGAGAAGCCAGTGGTGGAGGCAGCGGGACCATGCGGGACCGAGTAGGGGCAAAGGACACTGCGCCGGGACGAGGTTGGAATGACTGCGGGCCAGCAGGGATGGAGGAGCTAGTGGCAGAGGCAGTGGAACTACGTGGGACCAAGCGGGGACAAAGGACACAGCGCCGGGATGACACTGGAACGGCTGGGGGCAAGCGGCGATGCGGGAGGGAATGCCGGGGCCGGCAGGAGCTGTGTTATGACTACACCCGGGAGAAGCCAGGTAACCAGCTAGTAATAAATAAAGCTAAAAATATGAATCAAACATACATTCCAGCAGGCAGCCATATTGTTCATTCCCAGGACATGAACATCTAATATTCAGGCTCACAAGCCTGGGGCAAAAATATTATATTGCTTTAATTGTCTTTGATACTTGTGTTTTCACTTGGATTCCCAAGTCATCAGTATCACCTTTTAAAACATTGCTGGATACTTTTTGAGTCATTGAATAATTTCATAATTAACTCCTGCAGAACAGAATGAACTTCACCAACTTCCTGATTTTCATTATAAATAATGTGTTATAATTACATTTCCACAATAAAGTGTTCAATGATGTAACAAGATAGATGGGCTTTTCTTTAATTCTAACTTAATAATAGGTGAGCCTGTAATTACAATTTACATTTTCCCATAATCTAAAAGGCTTTTGTCGAAAATGTATTCTAAGCTTTAAGAACTAAGAGCTTTGTTTTAAAGTATCACCTGCATTGTAGAAATAACTCAATTGTCTATAAATACTAATTATTGTAAAGCATAAAAATATACAACATAAATTAAAAAAAAAGTGTAATGAAAGTAGGTAAGGGTTGGGCTAAAGTTGATTATTATTACCGGTAAATATTGGCACTGTTTGGTTATTTGTAATAGACCAGTAAGGGTTGTTAAATAACAACAAAAAGATGTATATGTATTTATGTGATTTATGGACCAGTGATATAGCTGTGGTTTCATTGCTGCCCAGATCTGAAATGAGACTTTGTATTCTTTAAATATCTATCTGTTATCTATCTATCTACGTTAAAGTCTCTAATGATGCTTTTGATTGACATGAAAGTGTAACTTGTGGCTTACCCATTAATGAACCTGAAAAATCAGGAGCTGAAAAATCAACAATTGTTGGAAGGAGCCATTTAAGTTTTAACCACTGAATTCAGTCCCCTGCTCCATGCAGGAATCCAAATGTAAATATCAACAACTTGTTCCCCAGCCTTTGAGTGAAGATAACCAATGAAGCCCCCGCCCCCAATTGTCTGAATAATTGGTTCCACTGTCAAACATGCCTTACTAATTCAGGCATTCAATAGCTTCCATACCAAATCTTCCTTTTTGAAAGTTGGGATCATTATTTCCCAATTCTGAAATGCACTCTGAAATGTTAGAGAGCGGATCTCTGTGTGTGTGACATTCCTTGCAGGTGTTGTCTTATCCTTCTTTCCCTTATGCTTCCAAAAACTTCTAGTTTCTTATTCCTCTACTCAAAGGAATTATTTTCTAAATCCCAGCGTGTATTTGTTGTCCTTTACTGAATAGATTTAATATGGTTTGTTTGAACATGTTGTGATGGATTTATAGTTTGTTCATAAGAGGCTGTCACTTCACATTCAGTAGCACAGGCGCCTTAAACATGTCATGGACAGATGGTTTGTACCTGAACTATTTCTTGGTACATTCTTAAGTAATCACAAGCTACACTTAATGTGCTGTGTGAACCCAAAGTAAATACATTAAACTTGCAATTCTTCACCAATAAGGATAATAGTATATTTCTTCAAGAGTTGGTAGTGTTTTCTAATCTTGGGATGTTGAGCCAAGATCTGTTTTCCCTCATTCTCCAACAAGATTTGAGCATTTTCAAAATTAGCATCAAGCGTTTCTGAATAAGCTTTTGAAGAGTTGGAATTACTAAATTGATGCCTTGATGCCTATTTCTGGTTTTCACTGGTGGCCTTTAACAGCATTGGCACGGTTCTAGGTGAAGTTTAGAACCCTTGAGGTGTAGAATTGTAATCAGTGAAGCAGGTGCCAGTCATCCTAGATTGACTAATTACCATTCACCCTCTGAATCATACCCTTGGATGCTCATTTCTGTCATTTGACATAGGTTAGTGAACTTCAGTATCTGAATGGATCATGGGAATCTTTGAGTTTCCTGTCCTTGTAATTTACCATTCAGGTGCTAAAGGCCAAAATGTAAATTAGAAGCTATGAATTCATTCATATGATTGTGGAGTATGCCGTGTATACAGTAATGCATTAGTGAAAAGTCAACTGATCTCACTGATGGTTCTTTAGTCACATGATGGCAGCTGTCTGGTCTAAAAACTAAGGTGTTGCATAAGACCTAATAGTTGACAAATAAGAATTCTTGTAAAATGTCTCCAAAACATTTGTATCCAGTTAGGTGGAAATAACTTTTTCTTGTCCACTTTATTGACCTCATGCATAATTTTGTATACCTCAATCACATACCCTATGCTGGTTTCAGTTTTAATATTTTTTTTTTCTTAAATTTGTGATACAGTTCCAAGTTACCTCATTTTATTATTATTATTATTATTAATTCGATTTATATCCCGCCTCTCTTCCCCCAATGGGGAACTCGAGGCGGCGTACAACATAATAAGAATGTGCCCATTTACTAAAAAATTTTAAAAATCAACATACAACTAGTCAGCATTCATACCTTCACACAGTGGGGGGGGGGGACGATCTTAATTCCAAGCCTTCCGAAATAGCCAGGTCTTGGTGGCCTTACGGAAGGTGGGTAGATTTGGGGTGGTCCTGATGTCCACCGGGAGGATTGTGAAAAGCTTTCCATAAAGGAAGCTCATTCAAGGATCAACTGCCCGTCCTTGGACAATACATTTCACAGGAATGGACAGGTTACGGCGACAGTCTGTGATCGGTCAGAAAAACATACTAAATGTGATTGTCTCGCCGCAGAGGAAATCTATTCTGAAACTTCGGAAGTTTTCCTATCCTGGTTCCAGAAGGCAAAGATGGTCAGAAGGAGATAAGATGCCGGACATTTGGGATTTTCGCCAACCCTGAGCAGTAAACACTACGCAGCTTTGAGTCCGTTGGGCTTTTTGAGCTGAGGATATGTCTCTCACATTCGCTTCCATTACTTTGGAAGATAGAGAGCTGACTAGGTTTAACATGGCCTTTTTTATGAAGATGGAATATCGATCGTTGGAGCCCTTAACCTCCATCTTCATTGATTTCACATTTCCTTAGCAAAAACCATACTAGTTTAGACCAGCGTCGTAGCACATACCTCCAAAATAATGAGATCTCTATCTTAACCCGAGCTGACATCTGAAATGCCCTTTTGGAAAAAAAAAAAAAAAAGTGGTCTCGGAAGCGACTCTCAAGCTTGAAAGTCTGCGTTTTGTTTTCGTTTTATTTGCGCGTTGCGTTATTGGAAATCATCTTCCCTTTGCTTCCTCAAAAAAAAAAAGAAAAATCTTTGTGCTGCTATTACGTGCCTTACTTTTCAATATACCGTACATACTCGAGTATAAGCCGACCCGAATATAAGCCGAGGTACCTAACTTTACCTATGAAA
>JANHGC010002918.1:144379-154652 GCA_027560395.1 Boaedon fuliginosus | reverse complement strand
TTGGACTCAGTAAGATTCTGAAATAGCAATAGCACTTAGACTTATATATTGCTGGGTCCTCATTTTACTGACCTCAGAAGGATGGAAGGCTGAACCGGTCAGAATCGAACGGGTGGCAGCTGGCAGTCAACAGAAGTAGCATGCAGTACTGAAGGGACACATGGTTTCTTTCTTGTTTTGTTTATCATTAGCTTACCATAATGTCATGTGCAGTTTATCTTTCCTTTCTTCCAATGAGAATATATTTTCTCTTCCTCTTGATGGCCCTTCTCTTTTTGAAAATTGCTTACTCTCTCAGTTCTCCCTTTTACTGCACATTCATGCTCTCTGACTTCCAGCTCTCTTCTTTCTCTTTGTCATCCACACTTATTTATCTTTTCTCCTTTGTCTTTACCGATTCTACCTCTTTATCTCTTCTAGAGTTGAGCAGAGCTTTGGATTCAAAAGTGCTTTGGAGCAGGGAGAATTGCACAAAACATCCATTGCCAGTTGCTCAAATCCATCTTTTCTTGAGACAGTGGAGGAAAGATTAAGGGGAAGCGGTTCCTTTAAGGAATTTGAGAGCATGCTGTCCCTCTGAGCGCCAAAGCACCTTCTTGTTTTGAATCTTAAATGCTGCGCAGCCCTAATCGCTTTGTTTTTCATGTTAATGGTCTCAAGCACATTCCACCCTTGACTTTTCTGTTTCTTAGATCTTCTATTCTGATCTTCTTTTCAGAATTTTCCTTTTACAGAGCATCTCCTGATTATTTTCGCTGTGATATTTTTGCAGCAGATCTACAAGTATTCATTTTCTCGTTTGGGCGTTCATTGTATAATATGTTTGATTAATACTTTCTCACTTCTTAGTACTTTGGTGCTGCTTTCTATGGTTTCCTCAGTGATGTCATCCTTAGATATCCTTTTACATATTTGCTAGCCGTCCAATATGCGATGCAAGATGACTTAGCTGCAGTCTCCCCATGAACATCAGCGTTCCTGTTTACGTTAATCCACTTCAGCTCTTCCCCACCTTGGTGCCTTGCAGATATTTTGGTCTGCATCTCTCCCAAAATATACAAAGTATTTATCTTAATATGGGAACAAGATCATGCTAAGTGGCTCCCCCGTCCAGTGTGGCATGTTTTTACAATCCCCACCCACACAGGTTTTGTGTTATTACTTGTTTGTGGATAGATAGCAGCAGCCATAGTCCTTGGTGTGCAGTCAGTATTGAGAGCAGAACAAACAATTATGTTTGGGAAGGTACTTGGTATAAAGCTTTTACATGTTTCATACTAAGTCCTCATCTTTTGTTTTCCAGAGATAGCAAATCAATGACTTCCTGTATGCACTTAATTTTTTCCTTCCCTCTTTTGTTAGTGTTTGTTATTCCCCTCTACCTCACCACATTTCTTCAAAATGTTTTTTCCTCTTCACTCTGCTCAGCTTTTTCAGCACCACTTTGTCCTACTGCAATAAAGTTGCTGTTTACCTTTTCCTCTCATATTTTTATAGTAAATTTTTATTCCACCCTAAAATTTTGATTTCTTCATCCTCTTATTTCCAGTCTTGATTATTGTGACTTTCTTTTAGTTGTCACAGTAATTGGGTCATCTTAATTCTCTCAGACCACTTTTCTGTGTCTGAAATGTGGCTGCTAGTAATCTTCTCTTTGTGGCAGTGAGTTGTGCCCTTCTTTTCACTGACTTCTTTTCTCCCTTCTTAAGGAAAAAAAAATGCATTTAACTTACCATCACCGTGAATTTCTACAGTTGAATGTATTGAAATTTTGCTAGCTGTTCCCTGTATATAATAGGCCTGAGGACACTGCAGTAAGCCTTCAAACATGCTTTCCAATTTCCAAAATCCACTTTACCATTGCATAGCTAAAATTAGATGTCACCAAACTTTTGGTGAAGTGATTTTATGACTGTTTCCTATTACAAATAGAGAAATAAAAGGTGTTAAATCTCTGAATTGACAGTGCAGTGTTTCTCTCTGTCATTTTTAAGATGTTTGGACTTCAATTTCTAGAAGTCTTCAGGCTATGGTTTAAGACTTCACATCTTAAAAGTTTTTGAGACAGAGAAACACAGCTTAGTGCATACTAAATGGTCAACTGCTTGACTCTTCTCTCTTTTGTAAAAAGCTGTTAACAATGTTTATTTACCTATATATTGTAGTGAAATGATCAGATTGTAATACATAATAAGGAGAGGCCGATAAATCTATATCTTTTTATTGAAAATAAGAAACTTTGAACGATATTCTTTCCTGGCATTTTACTGTGGTATTAAAATACAGTGCAGCCATATATTTTCTTAAAAAATAAGTGTGTTGGAAATTATATAATTGTACACACAGTACATTTTTGATGCACACAAATGTACTGAATTATTTTTTTCTACTTTTTTTGAGAAGTTGCTAAGGTTAGAAATTAAGCCAGCTACCTTGGACATTTTTGCATTTGATATTCCAGTTCATTTTAAAAGGAGCTAATGAGATTTTTGCCATTCTGTGACTTAAACATATACTGTTAAAAATTTGGAAAGACAAGGGAGAATGAAAAGCTCAAAGCTGTTTGACTTCATAATTATTAAGGAGTAAACAGAGGATGAAAAGATTCAGATTTATAGTGTAGTTCAAAGAGCTTTGGTGGTCTAAACAACTCCATTATTTTTAAAGCATTAATTTTGTAGTTGCAAATGGCAAACAAGGCCTATTTAATCACTGCACTATAATAATGCTGGGTATTTTGTAAATAACAAACACAAATTAATGACATTTTTGGAAGCATATTTATCATTTACTTGTTTTCCTAATTACCAACAAATTATAAACAAAGTTTCTACTGCCACATGCTAACATCTTGTTTCTTGTTAGACTGGTTGAAAAACATTCAGTGTGTGTACTATTTAAAGTGTTTGAAATATCTGAAGGGATTTTTGCCAGGCACCTGTCAGAGATCCTGGCTGATAACAGGTTTGCGGTTACATACCATGCTCGGGCATCCGGAAACTTGACTTACGATAGACATTCATACTTGAAATAGATAGGATATTTTTTTTACAGATGAAGTCTCTACATAGTGTAGTACTTATAAATTATATTGAGCTGTGATATCAATGTTCAATGTGAGCTAACAGAACATTGCTCTTATGAGTGACTCTTAAATAGTCTTTCCCACCAGCAGTTGCACCGAGTTGCATTTGCTTTGAAATTTATACAAACAGGGTTTTATTTAAAATAAAGGATTCCTTCATGGATTTGTGAGGAAAGTTCCCACTTCTGTCCATATGAGTGTTTAAAAATAGTTTCTTGGATTGAAGTAGGAAATGATCTATTCAGATAAAGATATGTCTCTGTTACTTTTTTAATATTTATGTGGGACTTTTTCTAGAGACTCCATGTGAATTCTTTTGCCAGTTATTGTTTTGCCAGTTCTGGTTTTTTAAAATTATTTAGAACATTTGATAAATTTACTCCACTAGCTATTACGTTTGCAACAGTTGAGGTTCCCCTGGACTTCACTATTAATTTCACTATATATATAAAACAGGTGGCAACATAAGTAATTTCCTCAATTGGAAATGGAGTCTAGTATATTTCTCTATTTGGCTCCATATATCTTACTTTTACCTGAATATTGGTAGAATAATTTTAGCACTGACCCTGGCACTTTACAATAGAATGTTTATTTCTTGAATTAGGCCTTTTACAATGTAAGTCTTATCATATATTTGCAATAATGTAAGAAATTATGAAAGGAATATGATTAGAAGTCTGAAAATGAAAGTAAAAGTCCCAAAACAACTTTGTTCCCTAGCCAAAGATTGTGAACTCTTGTAAATAGAATGTATCATTTTTGTGTGTGCTAAACTTAGAATGCACACCTTCTTTTAGGGTTATGTATAGAATTAGAATGGAGATATTTGGGGTCTGGAAATTCTAAAACATAAGGGGATGAATACACGAGTTAATTTCTTCTTTGTTTATTATATGGCAATTTATCTTGCAACTTTAGCAAGTTTTAACTAACAAGGTTAAAAACTTAAAAAAAAAAAACACCAGTCAGAAATAGTAATAATAGACTGTTAGCAAAGGACAACAATGATGATAATAATATGTCCCCCAATATGCTTTTTTAAGAGGCAACTGGATTTTTTTTGTTTTTCCTTGAAGATGCTTCTTTGAAGTTCAGTTCTGAACTGAAGAAGCTTCTTGGATGAGAAGTGAAATGTCTTCAAGGAAAAACAAAGAAAACCCAGTTGCCTCTAGAAAAAAGCACCTTTGGAATAACCATGACCTGGATGACTGAGAATCTCCATAAATGGCCATAACGATAGCACCTATCTATTTGGTTTCTAGTTAATTGTGCTGAACTTCTGAGATTCCCCCCCTCCCTCAGCAAGCAGGCTGTTTTATATGTAGTTACTGCTTATATCATGGTCCTATAAGAATATCCTATTATAAAAGCATACTTCCCCCTCAAGAAGATAAAAATAGCATGATGCTTTAATCTATCATCAAACTGCTTTTGTATTATTTATTTTATTTATTTATTTATTTTATTAGATTTATACCCCGTCTCTCTTCCCTGGTTATATACTGTTATAGTAAGTTGTTCCTATATGGAGGAACAACTGTGTTGGAAAATAATTTTGTGAAAAGAGGCCTTCAGTTTGGTTTTTCTACTTGCAGTGTGCAACATCTGAAGATAACTGTGCAGTTCTAAAAGCAGAAGCATCCAGCACCTTGACTGAAGTGGATATGGACTTGGACAGCTACCAGATAGCTCTGGAGGAAGTTCTCACTTGGCTGCTATCTGCAGAAGATGCCCTCCAAGAGCAGGAAGTCATATCAGATGATGTTGAAGAAGTCAAGGAACAATTTACTACACATGAAGTAGGTGGCTGGGAATGATGCGCAACTAGATGTGCATTTATTTTATTTATTAATAAATCCTCTTAATATTTTATTTTGTAATGTTTACAAGGGTATACAAGTATAGAGATGGCAAAAAAACAAAAGTCCTGGCCACTTAAATATTAAGAAATTTGTTACCACATAAGCTTCAGTGGATTTTATGACAGTAGAATAGATCAGAGGTCCCCTACTCCCGGTCTGTACCAGGCTGTGGCAGGCCAGAAGCTGGGCTGCGCAACCAAGCGAAACCCCATCTGCGAAACCATACCCCCTCCAATCTGCGGAAAAAAATCTCTCCACAGAACTGGTCCTTGGTGCCCTGGGGGGCCGCTGGAATAGATGAGAGAAACTGAGAATATATTATCTTTAATGTGCCCCACTCATTCATGTAGGAGATGGAACTGACTGGAATAAGCTCTGACTGGAAACAGCATCTTATTGATGTTGCTGTTATTATGAAAAAAGAGATTTCCTTCAGAACTGTACCTTTATTCATGTTAAAATTCATGCAGTTTTAGTCAATACTTTAAATTATAATATAACTGTTATCTTGATTTATATTTGTATATTATGCTGTTGTAGTTTTAAGATAAAAAACTTTGAAATAGGGAACTATTGTGTATACACCTGCAAATGTATTTGCTGCCTTAATATTCACAAGAAACTGAGATGCTTACTTGGGTTCCAGTATTTTAATCAAAAAGCAGTTCTCATTAAAGGACACATTATTGTGGTGCATTGCTTTAAAGATGAGTACTTATTTTTAACCCTGGTATGATATATACTACAGTTGTTAGTATGAGCTGACGATCCTTTTTTAAGTTTTCCATTTATTTCTTTGGAAACTTCAGCTCTCATTCATTAATTCTTAAAAATGGCTGGTCTCTGAAGAATCCTAACTATAAGAGGCTGGCTAATATAGTTTCCACTTGATGGTCTTTCTATTCCATGGATGATGAGTTAGATTCTAATTAAGGCCTCAGAAACCTAAAGTTTTCCCTTCACCCATCCAGAAAATGCTACAAAGAAATGTGGGGATCTTATGGATTACATCTTTTTCTGTGTAGTTGCTCACCTTAAATTGCATCCAATCCTCTCTGCTGAGAGTTGACTGTACCTTCCCAACAACAAAGGATTCAAGACAGTACCTAGGGTTGCTTCATATAATGAGACTACTTTTACCTTTTCACCTTTTAATAACACCTGGACATAAGAGTATATCAGACCAGTACTGTACTAGCTTGCTTTTTATCCAGCATCATCTGGTTAAGGCAGAGGTTCCCAATCTTTTTCGGTTTGCGGCTCCCATAACACTTCGGATTTTTTCCGCGGCTCCCTTAATAGGTACATCCGATTTTTTTTTCATTTTTGTCTTTTTAAGGATTTAGAAATCTACTTTTTAGATCGTTAAGATTGTTAGCCCAACAAACAAAAACTTATGCGAGCACTGAAAAGGTGATAACAAACGAATAGAAATCTGACTTGTAACTGCGCATGCGCACTAGATGTTTCAGAAATGGCGCGTCAGTGTTAGACCCAGCGGGCGCAGATATTTTGAATATTTCGCGGCGCCCTTATGACGATAGCGCGGCTCCCTGGGGAGCCGCGGCTCACACTTTGGGAATCACTGACTTGGGAAGTCCAGAAAAGACTGTTTTCTTTTGATAAGGTCATGGCAGTGTTATTATAGATGAAGTAGTTAGGGGTATTCAGCCTTTTTCAAATGGCAAAACCTTTGCAATATTTAAGAAATGTTTTAAGGACCTCCCCCAACAGGAGAAATGTTCAGCTACATAATGCACATGTTAAAAAAAAATCAAACACACACTCCAAAATGAATAATATTGGATGAAATCAGTAAAATTTCCCATCTGAGATTATTCCAGTGATGGGTCACAACATACTAGCATTCTACCATGTGAGGGCTTGAAGAGGCTTTCTTTCTTTTCTTATGCTGATCTTCTATTTCAGGACCCTCACAACGAATTAAAAAGAAAAAATGTTCTGATAATGCAGTATTCCCTGGAACTTACAGCTGCCCGGTTTGGACTGGGGCTGGAAGAGCTGAAGACATTGCTGGCTCAAAGTAGGCAGAAACTATATAAGGCACGAACTCAGAGGCCACGGCCCCATCTGGACAGCAAGATGCTGGCATCCTGGAATGGTGAGGTTTTTTCTTTTACATGGAGCTCAGTAGCACCTTTACTAAACTGCACTGACACCTGGAAGGCTTCTGTGAGGGGAAAGCAGTATATTCGTTGCAGTAAATGCTTCCATTGTGCGGCCATTCAAGGGAAGTAATTTGGTGAGCAGACTTAATCACACCTGATAAGACTACTTCTCTGGTGTTAGAAGAATAGTTTGTAAGCTTATTAAAATCAGCTAGTTCTTTTTTCCTCTTTCTCCTGGTTTTTGATATTTTGCTCTTTTTCAAGCACTGTTTATTGAAACTGTTTTGGCAGCAGGGGGCAGTAGCATCTTTTTCCTATTCTCTTACAGCCAAAAAAAAAAATCTTTGTTAATCCATGAAGGTGTTTATATTATTGTAGTTTTTCACATTATATAAATATAGAGGGAGCACTTGTCTCCTTTATGAAATGAAGATACTTGAATATACTGTATAATGAAAAAATAATAGACAAGCTCACTTGCTTTCTGTCCTGACAATGTGTATGCTGGCCAAATGGTTCCAGAATTCTCAGGTAAGCTTTCAGAAATCTTCCATTTAAGTTTCTAAATTCATTTTTTAAAAATAGTGCCGGAAAAAAACTTTCAGAGCGATGGAGACCTACTGATTGGTGATCTTTGCAGGCAATTATTTTACCAAGCCCTAACTTTTACGAGTGAATCATTGGGTCATGAGTGATGAAGATACTGCCCACTTCTTTTTTTTCTTGGATCACTGATTAAGAGCAAAAGAAAGCATATAAAATAATGCTCTGGTCATGTGACAAGGGAAGCATTTGAGAAATGATAGTCTGCTTTTACCTGTCTTCAGTATATGTAAAAAGAGCCATTTTAAGGAAGAAGTGACTTAAACTGATTAATCTCTGAGGAGACTTGAGTCAAAAGAAATATAGGTTGAATATTCTGAGGGTATGCATACAAATGAGCACTCTCCCACTAATTTGCCTTCTAGGACTGATGATCTCTGGCTTTGCTCAGTGTGGAGCCATCTTAGGCAAGAAAGAATACATTGACCGAGCTGTATGTGCAGCTTCCTTCCTGCAAAACCACATGTTTAATGCCAGCAGTGGAAAGCTGCTAAGAACTTGTTATCAAGGACAAGGCAACACAGTGACCCACAGGTAAGTGACAGGCAATCCCAGGCACTACAATGCCATGCCAAACAGAAGAAAACTTGGACTGAGGGAGAATGGGAATGTCCTCAGGGATGGACTACCTGTTGTAAATGCTGAGGTTCTCATTCATCCTCCTGGATCCAGTTAAAAGCATTAGTTAATAGGCAAGATGTGTGCCCGAGCCCATGCAAGAATTGTTGCCAACTAAAAGCAAATCTGTACTTGGATGCATGAATAAATACCCTGGCCTGAAAAATAACCCCCAGACTTCTTTCTTACACAAATACGTGGCCACTGCATTTTTGTTTCTGTGATACTGAAAGAAGTGTGGATGAGAAGAGGCAGTTAGTATTGGAGAATGGTAGACCTAGAATTTTCCTGAGGAGAGAAACCAGTGAAGCCTGCAAGTTAAAACATCTAGAGGCATAGTGGGGTCCTGCTTTAATCCTTTGAAACTCTTAATTTTTTTGAAACTCTAATTTAATTCAAAGAATTAAATCCTGCTTTAATTTTTTGAAACTCAAATCCAGCCATGCTTTAAGTTGGGTAGATAACAAATGGGCATTGTGTATATGAGAGTAAATGGAGGTTTTAGATAGTGAAGATTAGACATTGAAAACCTGTATTTGTTTCTATGCGTCTTGTCTGTTGATGACTAAGAGTAGCCAATAACTCTGGAGGCATTATAAGACCCTTGGCAGACAATTAGTTCCCCATCTGGGGAAGAGAGGCGGGATATAAATCGAATAAATAATAATAATAATAATAATAATAATAATAATAATAATAATAATAATATTGTTGTTAGCCACCTCGAGTTCCCCTTGACCAGGGAAGAGAGGCGGGGTATAAATCCAATCAAATAAATAAATAAATAAATAAATAAATAAATAAATAAATAAATAAATAAATTCATATTCTAATCTTCAGCTTTCTGAAATGGATAGAAAGTGGAGAAATAGCACAAATAGCAACCCACTATTTAGTCCCCCAGCTGTCTGGAAAGCAAATTAAGCAAACCAATTAAACGAAGGCAAACAAAACCACATTGAAATATAATGGGGGTGAGAAGGTAACAGACATCTTATTTCTGCAGTGGCTTTCTTACATATTCCCTTCCTCTCTGGTTCTTCCATTTCTTCTAATCAAGCATCACCTTGTGGCAATATCTGTTGTAGTAACAGGCCTGCTGATGCTGAATCTGTCAAAAACAGATATTGATTTGCTGCCTGATACCAGCTACACAGCTAATGGCATTTGTTCCTCCTATTATCTCCAGCTCTGCTCCTTTTTCTAGCATCTTTTAAACTATTTGGATTGGATCACAAATAGATTATCCAGAAAATTATTGAAGCCGAGTCTGATCTGTAGTGAGCCAATATGATAAAGCAACTCTGATCCATGAGAATATTTGTGTTTTCCAATCTTTGCTTTATTTCTGTTTTCTGCTTGGGAGAGTTCACTTTAAAAAGACAAAAAGTGTAAATCTAATTAAAGGTTAGTTTTCCTTTCCCAGGCCAACACTTATTTCCTTTTGTCCTTACCTCTACTACTGCTTACTTCATATTTCAGAAGTTTTTAAACTTTTCCAGGCTGTAGAATCTTAAAAAAAAAGGCCTCCCAGAGCCTCTGACCAAGTTGTAAACTCTAGTTATATAGAACTAAGTTTCTATTAAACTTTTATAAATAAAAAAAAAAATAGCCAGATCTTTTTGACCACTCATGTTATTACATATTTTTGCCTGTCAATATAAATTCATTGACCACTACTGATGGCATGATTTTTTGTACTTTTTTTACCGTCTCATAAATATTTTTGAAAGCAATTTGTCACCTCACAATTGGACTACTGTAATGTGCTCTACATGGGGTTGTCCTTGAAGAGCACTTGGAGACTTCAACTGGTTCAAAATGTGACCGCACGAGTGATTGTGAGTGTATCTTGGCACATTCATATAACACCTACCCTCCGTGAGCTGCATTGGCTGCCAGTGGACTTCCGGGTGCAATTCAAGGTGCTAGTAACAACTTTTAAAGCCCTTCATGGCTTAGGAGCGGGATAC
>JANHGC010002918.1:103492-120222 GCA_027560395.1 Boaedon fuliginosus | reverse complement strand
AAGTGCCATCTATAAAACATTTTATAAAAATTCTCTCTTAAGTTTTGTGCCTGAGTAAATTTCACATTTCTAACCCAGGTATATTTTCTATGGGCAGTAAATAGGGTTCGTCTGGTTTCCAGATGCATGGTTTTAATTCATGAGCCTCCAGTATGGGGCAGAAAGACAAAAATGATTAGTGAATAGCGGCATCCATTGTCATCCATACTTTCTTTTAGCTGCTGAAGTCTTCCATCATTTCCAAAATGGAACGGAATCAGTGTAGTTCTTGTCTTCATGTTGTATTTCATAAAATCGTTTCTTTTTAAATTTGTCAGTTAGGCTGTCACATATCTGGAACCAAAAGTTGAAAATCTGTAGCATACTCTCATCTAATGCTTACTCTATCAAAGATAGGAGGTTTATGATCAGCTGAAACTTGTATCATGGGATCCTTGGAACCAGTTTTCAGGCAGGTCACAATCATAGCATAGTTGTTGGTATCAGTGCTAGTGTAAATTAAATGTTTTCATTTTGTAACTACGTCAGTCACCAAGAATATCATGAATCTTACATGGGTTTGATCAGTATTGAATTTCTCTGGTCACAAGGAGATATATAAATCAATTGCTTATTTTACCTGCTTCCTTGTGTTTAATAGACACCTTGCTTATTATTCAGCTTTGTGATATTGTATCTCAATAAATTTATATTAAAAGAAGAAAAAGAGAAGTTTCCTTTATTTGTGCAAATGCCCTTGGATATCTGAAATACTGCTTTCTGGATTGCAGCCATTAACTTAGTTAACATAGTTATGCAGTTTATTTGTTTCTGCTATGTGTGCTGTTGAACACTGACATTTTAAAATGATAGTTTATGTTACATAGTATGTTACGTGCATCCAGACAAGTTTTTTTGTAACTAACCAAGGATTAAGTTACCATTTATCTGTCAAATCTCCTTCCAAAGATTAATAAATGGTCATTTTGCCACTAAATTTGGGTGGTTCTATATTAGTGTAAAGTGTGCTTAATTGCTCACCTCTGGTTAATATAAAAACAAAACACCTTGTATCCTCATTCAAATGAAAATCTCCCCCCCTTCCTCCCTCCCTTTCTCTCTTTATTTTGCTGTTTTTTCCCCAAAACATAATAATAAGTTTTTGCAATCCGTAAAAGTGAAATAACCAACATTTTAAGTTGCATCTTTGGAAATAGATATTAAAATATGTTTTCTCATTTATGAACAGCTGTTCATTATTGAAATGGAAAAAATTGAGTTGTCTCTAAAAGAGATGAAGGAAATAGATTCTTCTTTACGAGGCCAGCCTGTTAATGCTTGGGTGAAATCCAAACTGACAGATTTCCAATCCCAGTGGGATAAACTGAGCAAGCAGGTTTGTTCTTGGTACTATTACTCTTGCATTTTCTGTCCTTGTACTCAAGTGGTAGCATTGTTACATGAATTTCAACCAGTCATAGAATATCAAGCATCCTATTTTATTTTCAACATATAAAATCCCATTTTTACATTTACAAGTGCCTAAATAGAAATGCAAACCAAATAATTGCATTTACATTACTCTATGAAAAATCATCAATTTTGTAATAAAACCAACTTAACTTTAAAAATATATAACAAATGTACTGTTCTATAATACACTAAACATGGGATGAATTACAACTCCCAATACTTTTTTACTGTTGGATGGCAGTTATACACTAATTCAGCTAGAGGGCTATAAATTTGTTGTAGTGCAAACTAGGCTCTGACATGTTTTCAGTTCAAAATTTATCTTTAACACCACCTTGCTAGATAGATGCTGCTGCTTAGGCTCAATTCCTCATCTGTTTGAAATTCTCATCAGAAAATATATGCAACAAGCCATTTTGTTTTAACTAGTAGGGCAATTATTGTTGCCATTTATACTGATAGGCAGTTTTCATTATTTCCATATCATCTACTGTAAATGATAAAATTTTAGCCACATTATAACTCTTTTTCCTTGCATCCCTCATGCTGTTTAGAAAACATTTTAAAAATTGACATCATCATCATCCTTTTTTCAGGTTAGTCCAGAGGTCTCCAAACTTGGCAACTTTAAGACTTATGAACTTCAATCCCCAGAATTCCTCAGCCTCCTCCTTCCTTTGCAGGTTGAGGTATTCTGGGAGTTGAAGTGCACAAGTCTTAAAGTTGCGGACTTGTGAACATATTCAGTAGGAAGAAGAGGTTAAAAACATGGTTCCATTAAATGGATCTGAGCGTATTACTAATGGGTTATTCTTGTGTGAGATGGTAGAAATCTAAATACTTGCAACAAGTATTCGCTTTTTCGCTTTTCTCGCCATGTACATGTATACATCCAAACTAGACTGTGTTGTTTCTCTGTGTCATATATGTGGTTATGTGTGTATATGCATAATGTACGTATGTATGTATGTAGTGTATAAATCGGATTAAATAAATAAATAAATAAATAATTATTGGAGGTGGTGACGCTTTGAGAGCTGTATGCAATGAAATTACATTTTAATGTATGCTGATTAGTGTGCATTTAAAGTGACAATACAGTTATTTTAAGTCTAAGTCTAAGAATCTGTTGCTAATTCACTGCTGTTAACATACATTATAAACTCTCATGATGACCATAATTGCCATCACTGCCATAGCCATCATCATGGGTTTCTTCATTTTTAATGTGCATTAAAAATTAAACAAAACCACATTAGTTACATTTGCCAGTTCTTGTAACTATGAAATTTATTTCCTAGATCTCCTGTTGAAAAAAAATGCAGAATGTTAATTATCTCAAAATAATGTTCACCCTTCTATTGGTCACGTGTTTTTCTTTCATCAGTTGTACAGCACCCTTAAAATAATAATAAGTTTAAACAATGCTGTCCACTTTATGTTGCTTTGTTTGAATTGCTAGGTCATTAGCCATAAAAATCAATTATCGGAAAATCAAGAAAAAGCTGTCAATCTCAAAAAGGATTTGGCAGAAATGCAAGAATGGATGGCACAGGCTGAAGAAGAATATTTGGAGAAAGATTTTGAATATAAGAATCCAGATGAGCTAGAGAATGCAGTGGAAGAAATGAAGGTCAGGAATACTTGAAAAGCTTAAATTGTATTTAAAAAATGAGGTAGTCACTGAACAAGGGTGTGCATTAGTTGTTGTTATTAATATTATTACATCAGGATATGCCTTTCTGCAAAGTTTTTCAGAATAGAATGATTTATTTTTTAACAGTTTGAAGCTGAATCTCCTTCCTTTTTAACTGTTGAAAATGAATTAATTCAGATTATTTACATATTAGTAAAACCATATTTTGTCCACTGTTAGCTTGCACCATGGGAAAATGTATAAAAACTATTGCATATCTTAAAATTTTATGATTTAAGGTGCTGGTAATAAGTTGAATATGTTTGGCAATGTACATACTGAATATTTTTTCTCTGTTGAGCCCTGATTGCTGCATAGCCCTGTCATGTACTCTGCAATTTGACCAGATGGCTTCAGGCTACTGCTGTTTGATCAGCAAATACTGGTTGGAGTAGAAATTCCCAATCTTGATACATAGTGAGATTAGAGGAGGCTGGAGTTTGGAATGACATTTGCTTTAATTTTACAGTGTTAAAGTGAATATAGAATTAGTGGATTTAATAAGTGAATGTAACACTTCAAAACTCTGATAATGATGCAGAGCCATCATTGGTTTTCAATGTTCTTGAAATTTCAATGCTGCTGTTTCTTAGGTTAATTTTATATGTGCTTGTATCCTAATTTAATTCATATCATATGCCTAATTGTAATTTAATAGTGTCTGATCAGCTCTCTGAGAAAATACAAAGGATGCATGAGTGGGAGTAAAAAGTTACAAATTTTAATATTTACATACATTTGAAAAAAATACAGCTATTCTGAACGTAAAGAGTTTTTTTAAATATTTTGTTCATTTTATACAGTACAATTTTAGTAAAATTTTGGAATTGATATTCTCAATAGTCTAGCTATCAAACACTAAATCAGATTGCAGGGGTTTTTTTAACATTAGAAAATGTGGCAGCTTTTTGAATTGAGTGACAGGATTGCCACTGGCATTTTCTGTTAAATTATAAAAGGTTTTGTAATTGAGTGCTATGTAGCCTTTGCCAGTCTTGTGCTCCTTAGTTATGTTGACTTTGCAACTGTCAGAATTGCTAGTCAGCATGACCTTGGTGTTTGAAAAATTATTTATTTTGAAACAGTCACATTCAATAGAAAGATAAGCTTGGTGGAGTACTCTTGATTGTAGTAAGATTATTAAAAATTACACCACAGAAATATATGCGATTTAAATGTACTAGTTATTGTTGGTCATATAAATTGGCGATTTTGAGACAATAATCTTTATGCATAGTAAGTATTTATCTTGGGATGAGTTGACTTTGTGCAACCAGATTTATATAAATCAATTTGCAACACAATATCTGTAGAGATGAAATACATTTGTGTGTCAAGGAAGGTCAGAATGATGGTAGGCAACTAGCAGAATAAATATAAATTATATTTATTACAGAGTCCATTGGAGTTGGGTGGCTTATAAATGCAAATAGATAAAATATGCAGTGTCATGGGGGCCATGGATTTCATCCCAAAGGTGCTTTTTCAAGAGGCAACTAGACTTAATTTAATTTAATTTAATTTAATTTAATTTATTGGATTTATACCCCGCCTCTCTTCCCCAATCAAGCAGAACTTGAGACTTTCTGGTTTTTCTTTGAAGACGTTTCGCTCCTCATCCAAAAAGCTTCTTCAGCTCTGGCTGAATGGTGGGGAATGAAATGGAATGACCCGGATGACTGAGAATGGCCATAGACATGGATGTATCGCTTCTCAACGTGCATATGAAATACAGTGTTAACAATTCATTTCAGTATTTTAATTATTAGTTCAGATTCAATTCAGATTGTTAATACAGTGATTGCAATTTAGTTTGGTCCTTATTTGCTTCCTCTGGGCAGAGAGCAAAGGAAGATGTGCTGCAGAAAGAAGTGAGGGTGAAAATTCTGAAAGATAGCATCAAAATGCTAGCTGCTAAACTGCCATCTGGTGGTCAAGACTTAACAACTGAGCTCAACCTTGTATTGGAGAATTACCAGCTGCTGTGCAACAGGATCAGAGGGAAGTGCCACACTTTGGAGGTATGACCCGTAACTAATTCTTTCTTCCCTTAACAACAATGGGAGGGTTTAAGACATACGTTTTTACTCCCAGAGTTAAAAAGAAATCATGCCAGTGGTATGTTTTTGCTCTATATTTAAAAGTTGGGGATGGGGGCATTGTTAGACCAGCAACTTATTTAATGAATAAACTCAACATTTTTTATTATATACTTAATTCTAGATATTTTAAAGCTTCCTAGAAAGCCAGTTGACATAATGCTTAAGGTTCCAGGCTAGAGACCAGGAGACTGTCAGTTTTAGTCCTACCTTAGGCACAATGCCAGCTGGGTGACCTTGAACCAGTCACTCACTCTCAGTGCTAGGAAGAAGGCAAGTGCAAACTACTTGTGAAATTTTGCCAAGAAAACTGTAGGCATTTTCCAGGACTCAACACTGACTTTAAGCCTCACATATATGTTAACGCTGCTTTTTAAATAGTAAAGGATTGTAGTTACTGCCCATTAGTTAGAGACTCAGAGACAAAGTACATCCAAGTAGGAATTTATTAAGGAAGTCATATTGGCACATCTGGGAAAACCAGAATCTGAGAGTTCCGGGTTTTCCTTTCCCCAAGTGAAAATCAAAGATCCATCTCCTGAACCCATCAGTCCATCACATGGCCCAATCAATCATCATTCTGTTAGAAGCCATTCCCTCAGCCACTCCCATCCAGGTGCAAGTTGAATTGTCCTTTACTTTCAAAAGGAATGTTGTTGAGTCTAATCTACTTGTAAAATATTGTTTTTAATTGTTGTTAGCTGCCTCGAGTTCCCCTTGACCGCGGAAATGAGGCGGGGTATAAATTGAATAAACTAAACTAAACTAAACTAACCTGCTACTCACTAAGAATTCCCCCCCTCCCAAATTCCCAGGCTCCAACTGTGGCAGTCTCGAAGCTTCTAAGAAAATATGGCTATATGGCTTCCATGGCTGACAAAGCCACTGTTCAGTCAGGCCCCTTATTTAATTCTTTGTAGCTGCAAATCAGAATAAAGTCAAGTGCTAAAACTCAGTTTTCTATTTTAGTCACCTTGGGCAAATACAGTACTAGCTTTGGAACAAATTTTGGAATGTGATCCAAATCAATTTGCATCATGTTTAAGATGGTGAATTAAAACATTCTATATTAATAATACAGGTAAAGAAAGAGGTATGGAATATGTATAAGAAGGATACATTTTTGCCTCTTAAGTTAGGAAACTATTACTGGCTATTGTCTCCAAATCTATTTTTCATTCAGCATCCAAGTTATCCCCATTGTAATACACCATCCCATTGTTTTGATATTGTATATAGTGCAAACATCTAGAATTGGTATTGGAGATACAGTAAATGACTTGAGCAAGTGAGGCTGAGTGAATTGAAAGTATCTGTCTCATTGTTAGACAATAACTTGTAAATTATCTGGAGTAGCTCTAGAACTCATTGCTGTTGATGAACAGTACACCCTGGAAGATCGACATAAAGCTTAAGAAATAAATGTGTCAATTGACTGAGAGGAACCAGCTTCTGAAATAGAATGAGCCTTTTCTTCTTTCATTTATTCTTTCCCTTTAGGAAGTATGGTCTTGTTGGATTGAACTGCTACACTATCTGGACCTAGAAGCAGCCTGGCTGAATACTTTGGAAGAGAAGATGAAAACAATCGAACACTTGCCAGAGAAAATAGATGCTGTCAGTGAAGCCCTTGAGGTACAAAGGATAGTCTGTAAAAATAGTTTATGCAAAAGCATTTAGGATTTTTTTAACTGAAGATTCCCCCCCACCTATATTTAAATACAAAATTCATTTTGCATCATATTGCAAAACTCGAGACGGCTATTTGCATAATAGCTGCCTCGAGTTCCCTTTGACCGGGGAAATGAGGCAGGGTATAAATCAAAATAAATAAATAAATAAATTTAAGTAATTGTAGAAGTGGACAGAACCCAGACCTGTTGAAAGTGGGTTTTTTTGTTGCTTTCATTCAAGATGTATCAATGAGGCTCATATATATAAAAATCTTATTTGAGCTAAAAGAAATAGGAGTGTCTGCAGTCTCTGATCTTTGATCAAGGATAAAAAAGGGCAAAATATCAGATGCAGTATGCCTGTGTAGACTCCCCTCTTGTTTGAATGTGTGTTTTGTGCCTACCATCTTTTCTTATTCTCCCACTCCTAATGGACTCTTCTGGGCATCTAAACATATTTTGAAACATTAGTATTTTTGGCTGTGGGGTTGTTAACAACAAAGATGAACCACAAACCTTTATTGATCTGCTATATAACACATGGTGATCTTGCAAAATATTCCTATTTTTGTTCTAACTACTTTCCTTATTCTTCGAAATATGACAGTGAAGTACCTGACTTTTTTTTAAAAAAATTAATGATACAGCAACTTTTGTCTTGAGGCAAACGTTTTCTAAGGACACTTTAAAACTTGGTGATTATATTGACTAATTGGAATTCTTTTAACTTGCTTTGACTGGTGCACTAATGCGTATAAAATAAACGCTTGGTTTCTACATGGTTCAGTAGTTTACTGGCGTTTAGAGTAGGGTACAGCAATATGTTCTACATAGATCTCTCTTTGAAGGTGTTTCAGAAACTGTAGTTAGAGGAATACATTAGCTAGGCAACTGTTGATTATCCACAGTTAACTGAAGGGATTCATAGTATATGTCTGTAGTTACTTCAGAGTGACATTTTTTCTTAAATGTTCCATGTGCAGGAAATTTGAGGCTGCATTTGCTCTTTGACCCTCGGTATCTATTATGATCAGCTCAGGCAGAGATATGGGATTGGGAATGTCAAAGTTTACTGCTGCTAGATGGCAGCAAAGAGATATATAAAATTCTTTGTGCTGCCAACTAATGATCACCGGGAGTTTTGCAGTCTAATACTGGTAACTAACCAGAAGAGGCCCTATGTCTGCTTCCATCGTACCTGGAGATTTCAGAAACACCTTGGTGATGTTTTCTTCCTTCTTTTTTAATGTCTGAAGACATTTAAAAAAAACCTAATATTTTTTTCCGTCTGCTTTCAAGTTTGGGTTTACATTGCACTGATTCTGCTGTCATCTGCTGATTTTATTTCCTCTTGCTCTTTTTGTTTTGGTAGAGTTCTTGAGTTATTTTTATGAGTTCCACTGTTCTGATATATTTTATGAGTTCCACTGTTCTGATATATTTGTCTGTAATTTCCATAACTATTTTAGGGTGATAGGATGCCATATGTTTCGTTGTTCTCTTAATAGCAATGTGAGTCCTCAGACACTGTAAATGTATGCTTTTTCTGAATGACATTTTTTCCGATTTTAAAATGTCAGAGTGCTGATTCAGTATGTTAGAAAACAAGTGCCTACATTTTGTTTACATTCAATTATTCTCTCATTAGTCACTGGAATCCATTCTGCGCCATCCAGCTGACAATCGGACTCAAATTCGGGAGCTTGGCCAAACACTGATAGATGGAGGCATCCTTGATGAAATCATCAGTGAAAAGTTGGAAGTTTTCAATGCCCGTTATGAGGAATTAAGTCATGTGGTATGATATGTAAAACTTTGATGGAATGAAACATTTGTTTTTATTGCTGTCAGCATCCACAATGTACAGTTTTGAATGACACTTAAAGGTGCTCTTCACTAGCTTATAGAAGTAAGGGCTGCTCAATATTAAGGTCAGATGTGCACAATTATGGCCACACTACCTATATCTTGCATTATGGTCTGCCAGAAGTTTGACAACCGCATGACCTACACCATAAACTGGATGGCTGAGTGAATTCTTGATTGAAAGTGTACAGATCCAGATTCAGCTTAGTGGATCCTATATTTTTGTATAGGCGAGAAACAGAATTATGATGCCCAAGTCATGGGGTTACATTCCTCAAACAAACAAAAAGGAAAAAAAATAACTATTTGGAAATGCAAATTTAAATCATGATTGCTATAAACGAGGCAAAAGATCTCTCCAACAAAAACCCACCCCACAAAAATGTGTAAAATGGCTGAACATCTGATTTTATATTATAAAAATGTTGAAGTATAATGAGTAGATTTATAGGGTTCAGATTACAGAATATGGAGTAAAGCTGTAGTAGTTTTAAAAGTTTACCCACTGCCTTGGAATGAGAACTCCTTTTTGGCCTTGAAAAATACAGGACAGAGGATCTTGCAAGGGACAAAGACCTGAACAGATAGTCGTTTCTAAACTGTTGTTGTCTATGAGGATTGGTGGATCCCATCATGATTTCAGTGGTATTAATATGTCCTCTGGAAACTTCCATAACAAAAGCGAATGCTGAAGTCAGTGCTTCTGACTTGGGTTGCTTGCTAAGAATCTCTGAATTATGTGCCTTTCAGCAGGTATCTCTTGACCCCAAGAAAGTAATATTTCACTGCATTGTTGACAATCAGAAAATATCATAGTGTAAGCAGTTCTGATTTACTATTTTTGTATTTATATTTAGGTTTATATACAGGTTCTAAAGTTTTCATGCAACGTATTTCTTTGTCTTCCCTTAGGCGGTCAGTAAACAGATTTCTTTGGAGCAACAACTTCAGATGATGCGAGAAACTGAGCACATGTTGCAGGTTCTTCAGGAAAGCTTGAAGGATTTGGATAGGCAGCTAACATCTTATTTGACCAATAGAATAGATGCCTTCCAAATGCCTCAAGAGGCACAGGTATTTCTTCTTTTCCTTTTCCTTTTCCTTCCCCTTCCCTGTCCTTTTCTTAAAAACATTTTTTATATAATTTTTGAGTTGATAATTAAGGGAATACATGCTCTATGAACAGATGCTGATGAGATGCACTAGAAAACCTTCAGTAATCTCTTGATTGTGAAATAAGCAGTCTGTCCCTGAAATCAGCATTGAATAAAGTGGATGTTATAGTCTTTATAATACATTTTAGTTCTATGATTTATTGGGTAGACAGATTGATATCTGCTATGTCCTCTTTTCCCCGTTTTCTGTAATGAATGGCAGAAAATCCAAGCTGAGATTGCTGCTCATGAGTCCACTTTGGAAGAACTTAGAAAGAATGTCTATTCTTTAATGCCACCTTCACCAGAGTGCCGATCCCCCCGTGGTGGGACTCATTTGGATGTCTTGCAGGTAAACATTTCAAAAGAATCAAGGGTTTCCCCATGCTGCTAATTAATTTCCCAGTGTTTCCAGAGTTATTGTGTTACTTTCAAGTGAAGTGTTGTCAATGGAAACTGTGATATTTTTACATACTATAAAGTTTAATTTATTTGTCACTTCTATTCTTTTTCACTTTCATTTTCTCCATTCTTTTCGCTTTTTTGACTCCCGTAAGCATACCTTTGTAAAAATGGGATGATACTTTTAAATACTTCTGAAAGTTTCTATTTGTAAAATATGCTATAATACACTTTTCTTAGATCCTTGGGCAATTGTTAAACATTTTAATAATTATTGGCATCCTTTTTTCCAATATCTTTATATGGAAAGAGAGAGCGAGTGGGGGTAACTTGAAGAATCTATATCTATTGAACAGGTTGGATATTAACATTGCAAATAGGTAGAGAAAATATTTGAGGAGTAGATAATACTAAGATTATGGCATTTGGCTGGCTAACCTGAAGCACTCCTTAGTGACTACACAAAACTAAGTAGAGGTGCCCAATAAATTCCCTAATGAGAAGGAAAGGGAAAGCAGTTGTTTCAAAACAGAGATTATGAAGAGTGAAGTCTAAACAGAGGCATTTATATCTTCACAATAGTTTGGTTTTGTGAGAAAGATTCAGTGGAGCATAGCAAATAGAAACCAGGATAGAAGGGTTGAATTTGGGGTTGATAAATAATTAAGTGGCAAACTTGATAGCATTGATTTTGAAAGGTAGAAGAAGAAAAAGGCAGTACTAATTAGAGATGAGGAATCCATTCAAGCAAGAAGATTTTTGATATTCTGGAAAGTATTATAAATTCAGGACGTGAGATGGTGTTTAAACCCCATTTTGTGAATTCTCTGATTAGGTAACTAGCGGGAGAACTGATTCGTTCATGGTGTTCCATGCCTATTTTTGTACTTTGGGGCTGACAGAAGTGAAGAAAATTTGGAAACAGAGTACACATTGTACCTTTGAAGGTCCCCAAACATAGGCCTAGACAAAACTGCTTGATGGGGTTTTTTTTATCTTGTTTTTGAAGAGTAGACTTTGTCATGTTTAAGTCAGGGCTATCTTAATGCATGGGCCTGATGGGCACTTGCCTGTGGGCCCCATGAGCAGAGGGGCTCCATACTAATCTGTGTGGGGCCCTTCAATGCACCTTGTATCATATAAATAAAGCAACACATTTATTAAATTTATTTGTTGGAAGTGCCAATAAAATAAATATATGTTTAATTTTATCGACTGTGAGTAATTCCTTGTAATAGGGGCCCCAGCACACTGCTTTGCCCAGGGCCCATAGTGCTGTTAAGATGGCCCTGGTTTAAGTGGAAAAGAGAAGATCTCAGATTTAGAGATAAATTATTTTGTAAGTTAGAGAAGAGGGAAATATGGTTACAAGGAGAGGAAATCCATAATGATATAAAGAAGAGAGAAATGCTGAACTAGAAGAATAAGATATAAATTATAAATAAGGACAGTTAGTAGAAAGATTTTTCATTCTTAGTGTGTGTATGTGTCAAATTTTTGCTTTCTTACATAAACAGAGAAAGCTCCGGGAGGTATCCACAAAGTATCAACTGTTCCAGAAACCAGCAAATTTTGAGCAGCGTATGCTGGATTGTAAACGAGTTCTGGATAGTGTAAAAGTTGAACTCCATATCTTGGATGTGAAGGATATCGATCCGGATATTATTCAGTTTCACTTTGACAAGTGCATGGTAATATAATGCTATAACTAAATTTTCCTAATTTCTCTCTATGAAACTTTGTTTGCTTCTTTATCTCCATGGCAGTGAACTTTCCAGTAGCCTGACAGTTGACATTCACAGCAGTGGTTGAAAACATGAATGAAAGGAAGAGACTTTGTGCCGTGAGATAAAAGAATTCAAAGAATAGTTTTCACTCATACTTATATGTTCTAAGGGCATGATTTTATTGTCTAATTTAATAGCACCTGGAAACTCGTTTGATATAGAGTCTCATCAATATGAAAGACTAACACACTCATTTAGTCAAGATTTTAGGCACGATTTATTTTCAGACCTGTGGAAACAGAATAATAATGATTAGAATTGTAGAGTTGAAAGGGATCTTGGAGGTATTCTAGTCCAACCCCCAGCTCAAACAGGAGACCTTATACAACTTCAGACAAATGGCTGCCCAGTCTTTTTTTAAAATGCTCCAGTGATGGGGCACCCACAACATCTGGAGCAAGCTGTTCCACTGGTTTATTGTTCTCACTGTCAGGAACTTTCTCCTTAGTTCTAGGTTGCTTCTCTCCTTGCTTAGCTTCCATCAATTGCTTATTGTCTTGCCTTCTTGTGCTTTGGAAAAATAGGTTGACCCCTTCATCTTTGTGGCATTTCCTCAAATACAGTATTGGAACACTGATATCATGTTGCTTCTAGTTCTTCTTTTCACTAGATATATTCAATTCCTGCAACCATTGTTTATATATTTTGGCCTCCAGGTTCCTAATTATCTTTGTTGTTCTTCTCTGCACTCTTTCCAGAGTCTCAATGTCTTTTTTATATTGCATTGACCAAAATTGGATGCAGTGTTCCAAGTATGGTCTTATCAAGGCCTTATAGTGCAGAACTAACACTTCACATGAGCTTGACTCTATCCCTATGTTAATGCAGTTTAGAATTGCATTGGGTTTTTTGGTGGCTGTAGCATGTTATTGGCTCATATTTAAGTGATTGTCCATTAGGACTCCAAGATCCCTCTCACAGTTACTGTTACTGAGCCAAGTTTCACCTGACTTGCACCTGTATGTTTAGTTTTTCTTGTCTAAATGTAAAACCTTACTTTTCTCTCCACTGAATTTCATTTTGTTAGATAGAGCCCAGTGTTCAAGTCTGTTGAGATCCATCTGGATCTTGATCCTTTCTTCAGGGCTGCTGGCTGCTCCTGCCAGCTTGGTGTCATCTGCAACTTTGATGAGTTCTTCTATTCCTTCATCTAAAACATCTGTACTGTAAATATGAAATCTTCCATTAAAGTGTAATCAGTCTAAGTCAGAAAAAAATGAGTAAAGTCTTAGCAATGTGAACAAAGCAGTGTATTTTTTTAAAACCGTGGAGTTATTTCATTGCAGTTGGGCTGTATTCAGACATCATTACCAGCCTTTGAGCATGTTGGGCACCTGGGCGTTATTTTCCCTCTTTTCTCTTCTCTTTTGCCATATGATCTCCCATTCATTCTTCATGGTAACTTCATTTTGCTATAATGTTGGGGGCATTTTTGTGATTTATTTTCTAAATACAACCATTGCTCAAAATGGGTTACTGACTAATTTGAATCTGGTTATATAGTTCGTGTTTGTCCTTAACTGTAGAAAACATGGCAACACGGAGCATGGATTTGGTGTGCATAAAGATGATAATGAGGTTCAATTCTGATGAAAATTCAATTCTTTTCAATTCTGAAAAGTAAAATTAAACCAGGAAGTTGAAATACTATAATATATTTTAATATAGTATAATAAAACTATATGGTGTCCTGATTCTAGAAACTCTATAAGACCCTGAGTGAAGTAAAGCTCGAAGTGGAGACAGTGATCAAAACAGGAAGGCAGATTGTACAGAAACAACAGACAGACAACCCCAAAAGCATGGATGAACAGCTGACAGCACTGAAATTCCTTTATAATGACTTGGGAGCGCAGGTTAGTCTTTCATATGTACAGTTTTGTTTCACTGTGTAAAATCCACTTGGGGTGAATTTCAAACATTTAATTAAATTTTATGTAAACCTGACTGGCTTTGGATGATTTACTATTCACAAGTTAAATCTGCAATGAGAATCTATAATGTTTTAAATTGGAGATGAAAATATGCGAATTTCCACATCAATACCATTATCCAGTAATCATGGCTGATGAGAAATATAGTCCTGGCTTATCTAGAGTAACTCTGCTCTGTTTTCAGATTTGATAAAAAGAAAAAAAGCAACATACACATATTTTTGGAAAATAAAATAAATGATCTAAGAGGTGGTTTCTTGACAGATCATGTTTTCCTTCATGAGTCCATCTATCTTGTAGAATTGTTATTGAATACCTTTTCCTTATCCATTTTCCTTCATAGATGTAGTTGACTGATGAGGACAAATTCTTTTTAGAAGCAAGTAACCATAGCCAAAATAGAGGTTGTGGAATAATAATAAATTTAAAGGTGCTTGGGGTGCAATTCCAAAAATCTGGAACACTGCTTGAAAACTGTTAGTATTGACAAAATCACTGTCATGACAAAGTCTAACATGACAAAGTCTATTGCAAAGAACAGTTTTATTTGGAGCAGCTTACATCCTATGAAGGTATCATTAACACCACTAAAAAGCAACATCAGTCTGTGCCAGGTCTTTGGGAAGGACTTGATAGGCAAACAAAAATGCCAGATCCAATCCAAACTTCTGCTCACTGTGTGATCCACACGTAATGTTGATCAAATTAGTTTTATTAATTGTTTGTTCTTGATGTTGACTCTTTTATCTGCTTTTTTTAAAACAGGTGACAGAAGGAAAACAGGATCTAGAACAGGCATTGCAACTCTCATGCAAATTCAATGAAGTCTCCCTCTCCTTATCCAAATGGTTAGAGGTGACAGAAGCTGAACTGGTGCATAAGTCTACTTCAGAACGTACACTTTCTGATCTGGACACTGAAATTGCTTGGGCTAAGGTAAACAGCCTGTTCTTAGCCTTCTTTGTTTGCATCTCATTTTGATACTTGTTGTTATAGTTCTTATTGTTGGAGAACATCCGAACAAGTCATATTGAGTACTGCAAGGAATTAGAGACTTCCTCCAAGAAATTTAGTCTCCTCTCCTCTCCTTCTGACGCTATTGCATTTTATACCTATGAATTCTTTTTAAAGAAAGCAATTCTGTAATATGCATGCTGCTTGTGTGCATTTATTATCTTAATATTTTAGAAGCGGTCACTAAATATTGAACTCAACTTGAGAGACTTCACTCATTTGTTTGCCATTTGTAGATATTTTAAAACTTTACTATTTCAAACAGCTGAATTCTACCAACAGAATTAAAAAATTAATAGATCCAATGCTCTGTACTTAGTTCTTTTTCTATTAATGTAATGCAGCTGTTGGCTTTTTGAATGTAATTGCTTGTTTTAATTATTGATTGCTATTTTAAAAATGCCATGGTTAGTCAGTTCTTTGACTAATGGAGTGCAAAATGTCATTAGCCTGCTAGGAGGAGGTTTCTGGGCCTGGGACTAATGTTGAAAACGAAACAATATAATTCCTGAGATTTATTTATTCTGAACGAAGGACGTGCATGAATTACTAGATATATAATCCAAAGTGAAAAAGGGCACTATGAGGCTTCCCACTGAAATAGGAAATTGTAGGAATCATTATGCATGTTATTCCTATGAGGTGAATTGTATCATGAAGAAAAGCATATGTCATACCATAAAAATATGCGTGTGAGAAAAAGCTTGGGGATTCCTGAATAGAACTCTAGAATCAAATAGAGATTTGATATTAGTAAACATTTTTGAGGTTTGTGTATTTTTTCCTTTTTTTGGATTGGCATTGGAAACCTCAGATGATACTTAAGCAACAAACCATGGCTGTCCATATTATTCAAATATGACAGAAATTATATTCTGTGAAATATTTACTTTGTCTTCCAAACAGTTTTTAAGCTGTAATATGATCTTGGTTTATTGGAAAGTGATAGTTTCAAATCTTAATTTGCTGTTAATATAATTTATAATTTTTATAATTATTAATATAATAATTTGCCATTTATTTGCTGTTAATTAGATCCAGATTTTTTACATCCTAAATAACAAAGGGGAAGTGAAAATCTATATGAGCAAAAGATTTGTAAGGCTAAAATTATAGTTTACTATTACACTAGATTACTCATTGCATACATCTTTCTCAATTAAAATAAGAACCATTTAAGAAAGTGAGACTGATTTATTAATAAACAGCTACTTAAACTGTTGTAGGAAGATTTAAGGTATAGTAAAAGTATTAAAACATTTTCCAATTTATGAAAAATATATTACCCCCAAAGGCAATCTTAAGGTTTCCCCTTGGAAGATATGTACCGTATTTCCCCAAATTTACAAAAGAAGCTTTGTGAACTAAATGTACTTTATTATCATATTACATAATAACTTCAATTTACATCTATGGCATGTCATAATAGATTTTGCAAAATCAGTTACAGAATGTAATTAAAACAAAGAATAGAGCATTTAAAACACAACTTTACCAGTTTACCGCTTCAGCTTCGTCGTGCCTTGGATGAAACTGATTATCTGGACTCCTTGCAGTCTGGCTTCAGGCCTGGGTGCAGCACCGAGACGGCCTTGATCGCACTGATGGATGATCTCTGGCGGGCCAGGGATGGGGGTGTTTCCTCCATCCTGG
>JANHGC010002918.1:71344-83775 GCA_027560395.1 Boaedon fuliginosus | reverse complement strand
AACACTGAATAGAACAGGAGAGGAAATAATTCAGAAACTCTCTAATACAGATGGAAACTTCCTGAAAGAAAAACTAGCTGGGCTGTATAAACGCTGGAAAAACATCAATGCTGAAGTCGTGGAAAGGCAACAGAGGTAACCAGGCCCCTTAGGATTTGAGGATATCTTAGAAGCAGTGGAGATAAATTTCTTTAAAATTTGGAAATGTCAGTGTGGATTTTCACCAGGACAAACTTTCATATTTTTATTCTAGAAGGTTTCCTAAGGCAGTTCCCTAAAACAGCTTCATAGCTGTTACTGTACTATTCACTCTGCAGAATCATTCTATAAAGGAGATGGCTGATTATTAAATGTGACTTTATTTAAATATCATATCATATATATCAATCATATATTATACATCATGTACTCGTGCTACATTAATATTCTATATATTATATAATATAACATGCATTTGTTTTTTGTTTTCCCTGCTTTGGAATCTGAATTAATTATTAATTTACATGATTTTTTTGTTTACTTTGGGGTTTCAACTGAAGAAAGAGTGTTCTGAAATTGCATTTTATTAATCACTGTGAGTGCTTCTTTGCAAAAGAAGGTGGTTAATAATTTTGAAGAAGTCTTCTATCCAAAATGAACAAAATCCAGTTAAAAGCAGATTTTGCATTAACATGTTTGTATACTTGTTAATGCAAGTATGCGGGAAAGCATTGGAATTCAAAACTATTTCCTCCTCAAAACCTAAATGATACCTACTATAAAGTATTTCTCCTATACATTGTGATATTCGTACAGTAATATCAAAACGATATTAATCTAGTTGAGAGCCAGTGTGGTATAATGGTTAAGACACCAGGCTAGTAAATCAGGAAACTTGAGTTCTAATTCTGCTTTAGGCATAAAAGCAACTGGGTGACGGCAGGCCAGTCACTCTTTCTCAGCCCAATTTACCTCACAGGGTATTGTTGCGGGGGAAAATGGAGGAGGAAGAAATATTAGGTATGTTCACTATGTTGAGTTATTTATAAAAATATTAAAGGTAGGATGAAAAATCTTTAAAAATTAGTTTTCATAAATTTTCTTAATCTGATGAAAAGCAATGTGTCAATTCATTGAATTTTTCTATCAGGATATTAGGTCAATGTTTTCATAAGACTACTAAGGAAAAACATTTTAAAGACTTAAGGCCTACATTTGAGGACTTTTTTTGTATGAAATCACCTTTCTGGATGAGAAATGGAATCAAGTTATGAATTTGCATCATTAAGGCATATGGTTCGCTCAATCTTGTTTTTAATATTGTACTAACTATATCATTTCCAAGATGCTTAGTAAGCCATGGAAGGAATATTTTGCTCTTATACCTATTTCAATATTTATAGTGATTTTGTTTTATATTCCACTTTGGGGTTTTTGATTCAGACTGAAAGGAAAAAATCAGCAATTAATAGATTTCACAAGAAAACTAGAAGAAGTTAGTTGCTGGGTGGAAAATGTAGAAAATTCCCTGGATGAGAAACCTGCAATCAGTCATGAAGAGAATTTACAAGAATTAATGGCAAGTAACATTAAAAATATTAAGCATTTTATTTATTGTATCATGTTCCTTTTTGTTGTTGTTGGATAACATTTAGGACTATTCAAAGTGTCTATTGGAACCACTGAATCAAAAGCGTAATCTATAAGTTTAATACATAAACATGATTTCCATATATTTGCTAAACTATGTATTTTTCTGTTTTAGCTTAATGTCATGAGTTAAGATTAATAATATTATGGTTTATTTTGCAATCTATTCATGACACTAAATATTGGTTGCTTATGTTTTTGCAGCCATAGAACCTGGAATTTGCTTCAAAATAAATTCTTCATTGAATTTTTGCCATCCAAACCACTTAATGTGATTCTTTTCTGTGCTCTTAGAATTTGAACCATATTACTGCCCTGATTATAAGAGATAACCAATTTTAAATGAATGAGTGACACTGTCTTTACTCATTTAGGGTCTGATTAAGGAAATGGATATACAAGGAGAGAAACTTAAGTGGCTAAATAGAAAAGAAGCAGAGGTACTTTCAAATACAAGCATTGGGCCTCGGGAAAGAGACAATATTTCTAATAGACTGAAGACCCTGAATATTAAATGGAAGAAGGTATACATTTCAATCTGTGTGCATTAAATATTGTTCCTTTAGTTGTGTTCATGCAAGATAGTCATGACTATGGGACAGAACTGAATAACTTATTTGATAAAGTTAGCGTTAAAATTCTTAGTAAAATTTTCATTGTTTTAAGTTTACAGTAATGATAGTTCATGATTTGTGTACAGCGCCACATATATGTTCAGATAGAGCTATCTTTCAAAATAAGTTACTGTTATTATTATGTTATTATTATTGACTGTTGAGTTTTTATATTACATTTCTTCAACTGTCATTTGAAGGAAATTTCAGTTCCTAAAGCCTTCTTTCTCTCCTTCAACAATGTTCAGAGCCACACCTGCAAAACTTTGCAATTGCTATAAGTGTTGTGGCCTGCCAATGGGGAGTGGTGTTTTGCAGGAGGCAATTAGTTCATTTAATTAGTGTGAAGATTCGTGTACCCAAGTTTGTAACTCACAGAGACTCCTTGCCAAGTATTTCCTTGGACATGTTATGCTTGGAAGCTATCGACCTGGCAACTCTCGAAGCCTGATAAGGTCCGTGGTTGCAATTTACTGTTGAAAGACTGTTTGCCGGGACTTTGCTGGATGTGAATGATAGGAATTCACATTAGCCAAATAAAAAGGGGTTTGGTTGGGACAAGGAGTCTGTTTCGTGCTTTTTTGAAGTCTAGGTCAGAACAATAAGACTGAATATTTCCCTAGTTCCCTTGTATGAAAAATGAAAACCTAATAGGCATAGAAAAAAGCTCTGAAGTCATCTGGTAGGCAGCTTTGCTGCTTATGGAGTATCTTTTTATTAGTGCGAGCATTCAGACACATAACGCTCACCTGCATTTTGAAGTACTATTGCAATGTATTTACTTTATTCGATTTAGGACTATCCAATGTGTTAATGACTCTAGGTCAGGCCTGTCAAACTGGCGGCCCATGGGCTGAATGCATCACATGCAGGCCACGCCCATCCTGGTTCCGCAAAGGCAAAAACCATCACGATATGTCATGTGACGTGATTGAGTTTGACACTCGTGCTCTACGTGGTTCACAAGAAAATAGCAGGATTATATTATGAGGCTTTTCTAACTGCTTTTTCATTTTGGGAGATGTTCTTGTTGAAAGTCATTGATTTCATCATACTGTTGAGTAATGTAAAAGTTCTTGGACTCATGTAATGAAACAAATGATCAGTGCCCAAAAATATATCCTAGAAGAATACTTTAGCATATGGTGAAATATGGTGTAGTAAGCTTAGCGGGAATGGAAGATTTAAGCAGATATGATTAATTTGCAGATATGAGTATTTATGGTGTTGGTGGAGACTGAGGAAATCAGATTCTAATCTACTCACAGCTGTAGAAGCCCACAGAGTGATTCGTGACCAATCATTCTCATTGTCCAATCTACCAACAATTGTATGTTGGTCAGTCAGTCAGATGTTTAGACTGGATTTGGCATTGTTTATCCAGCTATCAAGTCCTTCCCAGAGAGCTGGGATATGCAGATGTTGCAGTTTGATAATGTTAGAGGTATTGTCATGGGAAGTAAGCTGTTCTGAGTAATTATTATTATGGTTATTATTTTTGGGATAACATGAAGGGGAAATATCTTGTAAGTAACTTTGTGTTCCTGGAAGAAAAGTGTGATATAAATCCAATACATCAAAATTTCAAGAAGAATATTTGTTTTGGGACTTTCCCTTTAAATATAATAAACTCCATGAAGTTCATTAAGCCATTAAAGTGTTTAACTGCAGAACAAAATAGTATCAATGATTGATGCCATATTAAGGGACCAGGGTGGGCTTCAAATAATTTAACAACCAGTTCTCTGCCCAGTTGCTGGGTGGGTGTGGCCATGATGGGTGAGGCCTAGTCAGCCTGCTGCAGCACCCTGGGAGCGAAAACAGGCTGCAAGGGAGCCGTTTTCGCCCTTCCGGGGTCTGGAGGCTCTCTGAAGACCGGAAATGGGTGGAACTTCCAGGAGGCCCATTTTCTGCCATCCCTGGGCTGCGGAAGCTTTCCTTGAGCCTCTGGGAGGGCAAAAATGGTCTCGCTGGGCTCTGGAGGCTCTCTGGAGGTCAGAAACAGGCCTGTTTCTGGCCTTCCGGAACTTCCAGGTGGTCAGTTTTTCTCCTTTCCTGAGCCACTGCACAGGCCCTGCACTTACATGTGATCCAAAATGGGGCATGTGTGGACTCCTGGGAGTGGTGGGGCAGAGTGGGTGGGGCCAGTCAGAGGTGGGATTTGCCAATTAGCCATAAAATTAATTGGTTTGCTCAAACCAGTACGATCCGGTAGCAGCACACCCCTGTAAGGGCCCCATAGAGCTTCCAAAGATCTCCCAACCCTTTTAAGGACCAATTGCAAACCCCTTGAACTTCTGTAGACTGTTTAGTGAAATATTAATTGTCTGGCCCAATTTTTGTAGTTGTCTAATATTGAACAACAATGCCCATGATCTTTGCAATATAAAAGTTATTTTCTATGTACACAACACTAGGTGTTCAAGGAAGCACCCACCAGATTGAGAGAACTGGAGGGGTTTGTTCATCAGCAGCATCTTGTGCCAAAGTCCTCTGGTAAGTCTTGGGCAGTAAATTATCTCTTTGGAGAAACATTTAGGTATATTTTTTATCAAAAATGCACTTGTATTCACTTAACAAGAAAAACTAGTTTGTCGTTGTACTTTTTGAAAATTAGCACTTGTGTGTTTTTCCATTTGTATGATTGAGAGGATCAGAAAGTAAATGTTGCTTATGAAAATCAATGGCATGTCTTTGACTGCGAAATGAACATTTTCAATTGATTCCTTTTTTTCTCCTAAATAGTAAATGAAGATTAGCAGCAGGTTGCGAGTTTACCCTCGTTGACAGCTTACTGCTGACTTAGTGTTTGAATGTTTCAGAACTGTTTTGGGTGTGGTAATCAGAGAGTGAATTTCTCTCACCTCGCTAAGCTGTCAAGGATTTGAGATTTTGCAAAAAAAAAATGACAGCAGCAATCTTTCTAATACTATTATGTATCTACCATGTTTTCCCAAAAATAAGACCCTGTCTTATACTTTTTTTTGCTACCAAAAAAGGCATCAGACCTTATTTTCAAAGGATGTCATCCATTGACTAACCTATTAGTTAGGGGCACACGTATATTGGTATCATGTGTAAAAATCAAGACAGGTCTTACTTTTAGGGGAGGCCATATTTTCAGGGAAACTGGGTAGAGGTTAGATTAAATGATGAATTGGTGGCTATTTAGACATATGGAAAGAAGCTATTTTCAGTATTCTATCTCTTAACAGTAAAATCCTGACAGTTTTAAACGGTTAGTATAGAGTAGAGGTACAAGAGGACTAATATGAATTACAAAAGGGATTGTGGTATTTTGCTTTTGCAATGTAAATAAATTCTAGATAATAAGTACAAGTTGAAATATCAAATCAATTATGTTGGTTGTTTAGGTTTCCCTGTTCTCCAAACAACAGTGCTTGTGTCTTCTGCCTCAGAAAATGTGGCACAAACTCATCATCATTTGGAAATCTCGACACCTGCTGATTTGGATCAGACTACGACAGAATTAGCTGACTGGTTGGCATTGATCGACCAGATGCTAAAGTCCAATATAGTTACCGTTGGAAATATTGAAGAAATCAATCGGACTATTGCACGCATGAAAGTATGTGATGCTCTGAAGAGCAACTGGAAAGCCTTTGAATATTCTCTGTTAATCCCTTTCCCTGTTCTTTTTTTGTTCAGTAAAATTCTGTCACAGTATTTCACAATTATTGAAAATAAATCCAAAGAACAATAAGGATTAGAGCAGGGGTGTTAAACTCAAGGCCCTCGGGGCTGCCCTGGAAACAGCGAAGGACCAGCCCATTGTGCCTCTGCCAGCAAAAACTGAGCTTGGGAGGGCCACACTTAGTCCTCCCAGGCTCTGTTTTCAGATGCGACGGCCTCCTGCAGCTGTCTGCCAGTGCAAACGGAGCTCCATTTTAGCTGACAGAGGGCTGCAGAAGACTGTCACGGGTGAAAATGGAGCTCAGGAGCCCTTTTTTTTGCTGGCAGAGTGCTTGGGCCACCACAGGTGCCCCTGACCTGAGTGATGTCAAGCTGGCCATGCCCATCCTGGCCATGCCCACCCCAGCCCCCAAGATCAAACACAACCCTGATGCAGCCCTCAATGAAATTGACGTTGACAGCCCTGGATTAGAGCATTCTGCTGCTTATTTTTGGTAGTGTCAAGATTTTAATGGTATCAATTCAGATAGAATTCAGAAAGACTGAATGCTTTTTGTTCATGTTCGCCCAATTCTGCAAATTGTTGCTTTGTTTTCCTTGCTTGAATCCTTCTTGCCCAGGAAGCTATATTAGAGAAACTGGCAGGGAATTCAGTGGACTTTTACCATTCTTGCTCCTGAGACTTAAATCCATTCCATAGCAGCAGAAGAATATTTTGTGTGCAGTGTCTCTGATTGCACATCATCATACTCTGTTAAGATACAGGAGTGCTGTCTTTTTTTTCTGCCCCAAGGAAACTTCTGTGGAGCATTGATAGAAGAAAATGAGCCATGCTTCACAGAGTCAGGTTGAGCATAAATTTGCTCACTGAAGGAGTTGCACAAAAGTTTGCTTAATCAGGAATGTCCACATTTACTATTAGTTTTCATAAGAAACCCAGGAAACCTATAATGTAATTTAGAATACTTATTTCAAACACCCCCCCTGCACCCAGTAGCAAAACAATATAATACATTGGCATTGTTTCAGGGTCTGCCTATTTTTTAAAGTGAGTCCAATGTTTAAATTGACTGCCAGGTATATTGAACATGGGCATTGTTGCTAGAACAAGTTCACTGCTATGTATGTATTTTATTTATTAATTCATTTGTTCATTTGTTCAGTCAGAGAAGTGACTCTGGGTGGCAAATAATCATAAAATCAATTAAAACCAAGTGCAAAGATGTCTGTGTGTGAGTAAGAGAGAGAGAGAGAGTGACAGAGACAAAGAGACAGAGAGACAGAGACAGACTAACTGACTTTTGACAGGCCTAGTTTCATAACCAGGTTTTCAAAACCTTACAAAAGGCCAACAGGATTGGGGCCATCCTACTCTCTGGAGGCAGAATGTTCTAGAGGTTAGGGGCTATGGCAGAGTTGGCACACCTCCTACCCCATCAGCCAACATTCCTTGGCTGATGGGACCCTTAGCATGGTCAACTTGCTGGACCAAATTGGACAGTTAGAAACAACTGATCCCTCATGTAACTTGGTCCCAAGCTAAAAAATGCTTTAAAGTCAACAAACAATTCTTTGAATTGCACTCAGAAACATACTGCATACAGTTCATGCAGTAATGATGTTAGATGTATCAAGTATCTAACATTATTTATAACCTGTGCCACTGCATTCTGCACTAGCTGAAGTTCTGAATGCTTTTCAAGAGCACCCTCATGTACAGCACATTGCAATAGTCCAAATGAGAGGTCACAAGGATAGGAGTGACTGTGAGCAAAGCCTCCTAATCCAAGGATGGGTACAAGTGTTACCATACAGTGGAACCTCGGGTCACGACTGTAATCCGTTCCAGGACTTTGGTTGTAACCTGATTTGGTCATGGCCAGAAGCAAGAATGACTGCGCATGAGCCTACAATTCTGCATATGCGCGGAAGGGGAAAACACCGTGGCAGGGGAAATAGCCGCGGCTGTTTTTGATCGCCACCTGAGAATCTGTTCAAGACCAGAGTGCAAGATTTAGCAGATTTTCTGGTCGGCACCAGATTTGGTCCTGAACAGAAGCATTCGTGACCTGAGGTTCCACTGTATCCTGAGGCTTCTAGCTGTGGGTTCCACTTGCTGTTCTAGAAGGAGCTGTGGGAATTTGTGCCTTCATATTTGCATGATTCAGTTATTGCCTTATAATAAAGTAGAATTAGTTCATCTTGTTCTGTTTCTTGTCTGACTTATCTGGGAGACCTGACAATATCTTGCAAATTATTATTATTATGGCTTGTCGCACAGTCAGCCAGATGTTCAGACTGGATTTGGCATTTTTGTCCACCTATTCAGTCCTTCCCAGGGATCTGGGATACCTGGGATGTTGACGTTTGATGCTCTTAATATTATTAGTGGTCACTTACTCCACCACCTCTAAAAAGGTTGATTAGAGACTTGAAAATTGTTCCGACTAGTTGAAATGGTCCCTTGAGGAGAGGGCACATCACCGCCACCTCCAGAACTGATGGGACATTTCCTTTCAATGAAGAATTAACCACTGTCCAGATCCCATCATATATTCTCTTTCATGCAGCTTTAGCCATCCAGGAGGGGCTACCATAGATGTGATTGACCTGGAAGCTATAAGAGTCTTTTCCACTTCCTCAGGTTCAATAAGATCAAAATTTCCCAGAGAAGCATGCAGGACTCCGCCTCTTTGGAGTAACCTTCAACTGAAATGTTACTAATATCTACATATAGATGCACCCCGTCCATTCAACTTAAAATAATTAAATTCAAATTGAAATAGGTTAATTGCCTTGCTCAAGAATTGTTAATCATTGAGATCCAGCTCTAGGCAAGCTGCGATTGAATTTCAGGAGAAATAAGAATATTTTATGCTGGCATTTACAATTTGCCAACAGAAGTTAACAGGGAAACAGTTACAGAAACCTATGCTGACATTTTCTTTGCTACTAATATTAGCAACATATGGATGTAATTAGTAACAAAGAACTTGAGCATAGAGCTGGGCATAACGTATCATAGATACAATAGACAAATTAACTGCGCCTGATAATATATTTAATGCAATTTAATAGGAAAATCTCAACTTTTCAGCTGCCCTTTTTAGATGAAGTATTTGATTTAATACTTCATGGCCTTAAAATGAAGATGAGCGCTACCAACAATTACGGAGTAAAATCCGCAGGGGCTCCTTTTCTTTGTATTTGGTTTAATAGCACAGGGTCAAAAATAGATATTTCTTTCTCAGCAATTTGCCAAGGAAAAAGTGTGCATGTGTGAATATGTGTGTATTTATATGTGTGTGCGTGCGTGTGTGTGTAGGAGGGAGGTAGCGCTAAGTAGCTAAGTAGCTCCTGGTGTATGCCTCTGGAGATTCTCAGTCATCCAAGTCATAAGTACTTTCTCCAAAGGCAATTGGACTATTTTTTCCTTGAAGAATAACAAAACTTTTCATTTCTCATCCAAGAAACTTAATCAGTGGTGATGGGGGGGTGATAGAAAGATCCCCCACTACCCAGTTAGTGTGGGGTGGATCAGAGAGTTTTAATCAACAGGGATTTTATTAAAGCTTCTGCTGTAATAAAATCCCTGTTGATTAAAACACTCTGAATATACAGTGTCTAAAACCTGGGATCAACATTGAGAACAAAATTCCTTGGAGCAGAGAAACATAAGTAATGTATCTTGGAATCCTAGAAAGGGATCACAGAAAGTATGAAAGTTTGCAGGGCTTTTATTAATCAACAGGAATTTTATACGGCTTTATTTCCACTTATTTCACTTTCTGAGTGAAAAATCTCTAAATTTACTATGCAGATGTGTATATGCAGATGGTTAACCCCTATTTCAACTTTCTTAACTTGGTGGGCTTCAGGTGTGGGTTACTATATAACTCCAAATTCCCAAAGATAATGACCTTATTGCCTGGGAATTCTGGGAATTGTAACCACAACACATCAGATCATGATTTCTGACTGGTCTGTCTATTATTTCTTTTGAATGCAGATTATAATGCAGAGCTTTTTGAAGCAGATTATAATGTGATCAAGACATACTTCTTTGTTAATATTTGAAGCATTTGTTTGAATAACTTTGTTTTTCTTAAACTCCTATCACTAGTAGCACATTTTTATTCCATTATTTTACAGATAACAGAAGGGGATTTAGAACATCGACATCCCCAACTGGATTTGGTTTTTACCTTGGCTCAAAATCTGAAAAATAAAACATCAAGTTCTGATTTAAGGACAGCAATCTCAGAGAAATGTATGTGCGTTTTGTCAGTAGACTGAATAGTAGAGAAATGGGCACTAAAATGATATAATAAATACATAATCATTACATCATTTATTGACAAAACAATGGATACAGAATGGAATGACCCAGGTGGAACGGGGGGTAATCTAACATACACAGATGAAGGCAGAGTTATTCCTGATACCAATAAAGGAGAATATTTGTGTTTAGGGTTGACCTGAGGGGTCCTTGATGCTCTCTGAGCTTGCTTGTTTTTCTTGCAGACGTTTCCTTACCCAAACTAGGTAGGATCATCAGTGCCAGTCTCATTAGCACTGATAGTGCTACCTAGTTTGGGTAATGAAATGTCTGCAAGAAAACAGGCAAGCTCAGAGAGCACCAAGGACCACTTAATCTGATAGGCAAAAGGAAGAAATGAGAATAAAGATCTATAGCAAGGGTCTCTACACTTGGCAATTTTTAAGTCTTGTGGACTTCACTTCCCATTATTTCACATCTAAATATGCTGGCTCAGGAATTCTGTGAGTCAAAATCGACAAGTCTTAAAGGTTGCCATATTTAGAATATAAGAATATTAAGGTGTTGCTTGACATTGGCTATTTATATTCACATCTTTGGATTTCATCGGTTTTAAAGACTAACAAACTGGAACTTGGAGATGTGAGTTGTTTAAAAAAGATTTAGTAGATGATATGTTTTGAACAGTGTTGGCAAACCACAAGATTAAGCAATGTTAGTTCCATTTTTTATGTACAATTTTTGTCTAATTTTCTATTTTTTATATAAAAATGAATGCCTATATTGGAAATTAATAAAAATGAGGAAAAAGCAGATGGAATAAGAGATATTTTGCTAAGATAGTTTGGTGTCAAAGATACTGGCACTAATCTAAACAACATAACATTGTCAACCGACGTAATGTTGTCAAATTAAGAAAGGCATATTGTGTATTTTGAGGTGTGTGTAATAGAAGTAGATTTGACCCCCACTCCCCAGAATTATGGGAATCTATAATAGTAGATTTTGGACCCAATGTTGGTATGAGTGATTTTTTTTAGTTTTAGTACTAGAAAAATGAAGATGATGCAATGTTTTCAGTGTCTTTTCATGGGACTAGATTTATCTTCTGTCTGTTTCAGTGGAGAAAGTTAAGAACCAGTGGGATGGTACTCAGCATGGGGTTGAAGTACGTCAGCATCAGCTGAAATGCATGCTTACTGACAGCATGAAATGGGATGACCAGAAGCAAGAAATGGAGAAGCTAATTGGACAATATGAGATCCATCTACATGCTCTGTTACAGTCTTCTAAAGAAAAGCTTACCAAACAAATTTCAGAAAACAAAGTGAGTTCAAGTATGCTTTCTAATGCAGAACTGTGGTTCATAGATTCAGTTTAATGTCTCACTCCCGTCATAAAGTTAATTTAATTAAGACAAATAATGAGATACAGCTCCTTCTGATATACTTGCAAATTGAAGAGTTTTACGAAAAAGTCCAGGCAGCAGATTTCTATGCTTCATGTCTTGAGCTTTTCTTAGATACCATCCAGACTCTTTTCTATTTTTAGTTAAAAAAAAAAGCAGCCAAAACTTGGGGAACTACCAAGTTAGAGCTGGGGAGGGCAGGGGAGGGAGTGATTGTGGTGTCCATGACCTTCTGCTGATTAAATTAAGGACTGGTGCATGTGTCTTCCAATTAGATTAAAATGAATTTTCCACAGATATATTACTGCTTGCCAGTGCATACCTGACAATAAATCTCATCCATCCCTGATGTAAATCTATATATTTCTCAATTCAGAATCTTGATGGGAAGAACAGACTAATTTTTACCATCCTTTTAGCAGTTTAGGAACTTTGGAGATTGCTTTTCCAAACAGATTCCTTTCCGATTAATCCAGAGACATTAATTTTTCATCTAAAATATATACCTATATTTGAATGGAGGCATTACCTAATCTTGTGGCCCTTTGTTGCAAAATGTCATTAATTTAGTTCAAGATATTGAATCAGAGTTTACTTGCAGTTTTTAACCTTACCTCGTACTGTCTCGCCTCTACTATCCACCCCATCTTTATAAAGTTAGAGAATCTTCTGCTTCTGTGCTTGCCCAGACTTTTAATCTCGTCCAGGATTTAATCCTGGATGAGGGGGCCGACCTGGCGTGCATCACTGAAACCTGGTTGGGGCCAGAAGGCCAGAAGGGGGTGTTCCCCTGGTGGAGATGTGCCCCCCCGGGTTTCAAGTGATGCACAAGTCGCGACCTCAGGGC
>JANHGC010002916.1:110917-123361 GCA_027560395.1 Boaedon fuliginosus | reverse complement strand
CATGGCGACGGATGATCTCACCCAGCGGCTTCATGTAAATGTTAAATAGGAGGGGGGAGAGGATGGACCCCTGAGGATCCCCGCAAGGCAGGCCTCTCGGGGTCGATCGCTGCCCCCCCACCAACACCGACTGGGTCCGGTCAGAAAGGTAGGAGGAGAACCACTGCAATACGATGCCTCCCACTCCCAGCCCCCTGAGCCGACACAGAAGGATACCATGATCAATGGTATTGAATGCCGCAGTAAACTGCTTCTGAACCCAAATTCGGCTGCCAAAACCCACTAACTTTGTTACTGTAGTTTTAATGTCCATGAGCTTGTCATAAACTCTTCTATTCACACACCACACTAAACTTTGATTTTTTTTAATAAGTTACATTCATCCAGAATCGTTAACAGGATACTAAATCAAAAACCATCGTCTATACATCACAAGGACTGGATTTGCACAATCAAAAGCAAACAGACCTACATTATGGCTTATCATGATAATATAAACCAGGTTTATACATTGCCTACTCCTGTTACTCACAATCTCCCTGTAACACACATAGATAGTTCCATATTTATCTCTCATGAATTTTATCCATCAAAGTAATCCAAATTCATCTGAAAAAAAAAATGCTGTTGTCTCTTTTGTGCCTAGCATATTATGCACGTTAAATACCGGCTGTTAGAATTAGCCACCAAAGAGTAAATACCATCCACAGAGGAAGGATAAGAAGGCCTTTCATATCAGCAACTTATACCGAGATCCCTTTTTTTTATGCCTCTGTATCTGAAAACAAAAGCCAGTGGAAGCGAGCAACTGATTGTACGCAAACATTGCTCCAGGACAGAACGTGACAACATCATGTGTCTCTGGCAACATGAGCAAGCAAAAGACAGGGCAGATTATGGAACCGGTCCAGCAACTGCCTGCAAAAGGCCACCGCAGTTGGAAAAATGAAGAACACGCTAGAATAGCTGGGAAGAAAAACGTTAATTGGGTGGATGAATTAGGCTAAAACATAGCTTCTCCTGGGTCAAGGAAACAAACAGGATAAATTGAATTACAGAGCTGGAAGGGACCTTGGAGGTCTTCTAGCCCAACCCCAAATTCAAGCATAGAGCCATTGACAAGGACTCTTTGGATATATTGACAAGGACTCTTTGGATATATTGATTCAATTAATTCAATTAATTAAATTAATCAATTGTGAGTTCAGTTAACAAGAATTTCACTTTAGTGTTTTTCATACTTGGCAACTTTAAGCTGATGTCCACCCATCTTAAAGTTGTCAGGTTTGAAAAAAACTGACCTAGTTAATGTTTTACACTTTTATCAAATAGGTTTTTTTTACATTTCTGAAATCTAGGTACATAAGATCTACGTTATTCCCCTGATCAGCTAATAGCAAAACAACAGAGTTGGAAGGGACCTTGGAGGTCATCTAGTCCAACCCCCTGCTTAAGCAGGAAACTTTATAACTTTTCAGACAAACAGGTGTTCGATCTCTTCTTAATATCTTCCACTGCGTTGGAGCACCCACACCTTTTGGAGGCTGATAATTGTTTAACTGTCAGTAAATTTCTCCTTGATTCTAGGCTTGATCTCTCCCTGCTTAGTTTCCATCCATTGTTTCTTGTCCTGCCTTCAGGTGCTTTGGAGAATAGGCTGACCCCGTCTTCTTTGGGGCAGCCCTTAGATACTGGAAAACTGCTATCATGTCACCCCTAGTCCTTCTTGTAGATCTGAGCTTCAAATTAATCCAAGGCTTTCTGGAATGTGCTGTTTTCATCTAACGTTCTTGTTCCTTAGCGATAGATTGGATATCTTTGGGTTTTCAGTGTCTTTTTCATCAACACCATGACACTAGATCTAGTGGTGAAAAGAACTTGGACAAAAAACAAGGATCCTGTTGAGAGGAACAAGGTGTTCTTACAGTAGTTCACAGCCAGTATTATCTGAAGAGAGTGGAGCTATCAGATTACTGACCTGGAACTCAACCTGCTAAACTACTGCTCTTCTTTGGAGATCATGGGATTCTAGAAGCTCAATCCCCAAAATCGTGGAAAGATCAGGTTTGGAGAAAGCTGACCCTTTCCAACTGTCCAGCATCTATTTTCCAGGACCTAGTAAGAAGGTTCTTTCTATCACCTGTTGCCACCTAATCCAGTAAAAACTAGAAATATGAGATATTGAGTCTTATACTTCCTGCATCCAATTCATGTGCTCTAGTTCTCAACTAGTCTTTTTGGATGGAGCTAGGGAGCTAACCTGCCTACTCCAGAGTTTGCAGCTTTGAACCAGAACTTTACTTGGCCTTTGCCTGATGTTTTAGGAGCTTAAAAGCAAGGAGTGGAGTCAGAATAAACCTTGATTTGATCTCATTTCATTTCCAGTAAAATTCAGTTAAATATTGTTCAACTTGCAGTGATCTCCAGGAACCATATCCAAGGCTTTAGGTTAATAATGTTTGCATATTTTGATTGTGAGCATGTTTTCTCAAGAGAAAATGATGGCTTTCCTGAATGGCATTGATTGCCAAGCATGGGGGCAAGAGCTACTGTAGAGAACTTAGGTCCCCTGCCATGAAGTCAGGACAACTACTGAATAAATTTGAATAAAATAGAATAGAGCTGCAAGGAATCTTGGAGGTGTTCAAGCATGAGAATCTATACCATTTCAGCTTAGTGACTGTCTAGTCTCTTCTTAAAAACCTCTAGTGGTGGAAGTCCCACGGTTTCAGAAGGCAAGCTGTTCCACTGGTTAATTGTCCTCATTGTTAGGAAGTTTCTCCTTGATTCCAGGTTGCTTCTCCCTTCAATTAATTTCCAACCATTGTTTCTTATCCTGCCCTCTGGTGTATTGTAGGATAATTTGACCCCCCTCTTCTTTGTGGTAGCCCCTCAAATGCTGGAATGCTGCTATCATATCAGCCCCAATTCTTCTTTTCTTTTAACTAGCTAGCCAAACCCAAATCCTGCAGCCGTTCTTCATATGTTTTAGTCTCCAGGCCTTTGATCATCTTAGTTGCGATGATCATCTAATTTGCTTAAGATTGCACAACGATTCCGGGATCTCAGGGGACCTGGAGCTGTGAGTCTAGTATCCAGCATCCCAGCCTGAGAAAGATTTCAATGGAAAATGAAGATGGGAGGAAGGGGGGGGGCATATATTTTGTTTTGTTTTTTGTTTTTTTTCACGCAGATGATTCCTTGGCACGGGGGAGTCCAGCAGAAGCAAGCAAACAAGTCTCCAATTTCTCATTTTGTTTTCTATTTTGAGCTCTCACCCTTGGCATACATTACAAAGTTTTGCTGTGCTCCCCAGGCAGGGACTTTTCTTAGGGAGGAAAGTAGAGAAGGGGAACTGAACTCTGCCAAAAGATTTTTTTTTTAAAAAAAATCACTTTTGAAAACCCCCACATTTTTCTTTTGTTTTGGTTAGGAAGCAGGATCGACCACAGAAAGGGTGTGTGGGGGGGTGTCCTTTTCCAGCATCTGGCAATGGCTGAGATTCACATCTTTTCAGAAGCCTGGGATGACGATGCTCGGATTAGGCCCTGAGAAAACAGACTGACTTTAGTTTCTCACCAGTGACTTAGAATAGCTCACATCCCTCGAACCGTGGCCTGACCATGCATGCATCCCAGGAAGAATTTGTAAGCATCTTCGTGACGTAGCCTTCATCTTGTGAACAGTTTCACATTGTCTTAGCAGTTCCAGTTTTAAAGTAGGTTTCCCCTCCCTCTCTTTTCCAGGCATAATTGTTGCCTTAGGTATATGATTCAACACACTTCAATAAATGATGTGGTTGATGACACAATCCCGTGCTGGGCATCTGCTCAGTGTTTAACCAGCCAGTTTAACTGTTGGGGACACACTTTCCCTTCCAGTTGCTGAAGAGGGCCTTCCAAGGCATTTGGCTCTGGGTTACAGGAGAGACTGAATAGACGCAGTCCTTGACTTATAACTGTTGGAAGGAAAAACCATCTGGTTCAGTTCCAAGTTGGGAGGAAGACCCCGGAAACATGGAGACTGATTGGAAATAAGGTTTATTGATGAAGCAGAACCTCCAAGCACATGCGATTCTGGGCAGCTGACAAAATGGAGTTGAGAGTGGGTGGGTTTTTATATCTTCTTTGCACTTTCTTTGAGCTTCCTGCTCCTGTGCAAGAACATGCCCTTTAATATTCTATTGGCTGTTATCAGATTCCTATGGGGTCAAGTAGGGGTCATAGCTGGCTCTATAGGCAAAAGAGGAAATGCAAATCCTAGGTGCTTGTCTGAGCTAATTTTGTCAACCTTTTGTTTGTTGCTTCTCTGAGTTTCCGTCCTGACCCGGTCTTTCTGAATGGATTACCAAATCTGCATTTCTAAAAGCTGGCCGCCTTAGTTTCTGCTTGGGGCAGGGAAACCTGGACTAGTTTCTGCCTCCCTTAAGAATTTTCCCATTTCTCATTTAAGGGAAATATTCGATCCTGCCTTTTTAACATTTCCCAATATATTTTATTCTTGTGGGGTGGGAGACATAACCATTCACTTACTGACCATTCAAAATTTCAACAGCACTGAAAAAAGTGACTGTTTTCCACACTTACAACTGTTGCAGCATCCCTGTACTCACATGATCAAAATTTAGATACTTGGCAACTGGTATGTATTTATGATGGTCGCAGTGTCCAAGGGTCATACGATCCTCTATGGTGAACTTCTGACAAGCAAAGTCAATGGGGAAACCACGTTTACAGCAACCGTGTTACTAACATAGCACCTGTAGTGATTCTCTTAACAACAGTGGCAAGAAAGGTCGTAAAATGGAGGCAGAACTCATTTAACAACTGTCTTGCTTAGTGTTGTGGCTTGGCAGCATGTTACAGCTCTGACAGCCGATTCTGACTCAGAGGGAGATCTGGAGTAGGAGTCGGATGGAGGGACTGAACCGGCTGCTGATACTGGGCATGTGGCTGGGCCACCCACTAGTTATCAGGAGCCTTCAGATGGTGATAGCAGTGGAGAAGAGGCCCTGAGTGATGCAAGAACTTGGAGGATATTGAGAAGACAGCAGCAGCAAAGGAAGGAAAGAAGCCGAGCCACAGCTGACCGATAATTGGCCACACCCCATAGGACTTAAAAGGGGTGTGGTTGGAAACAGACTCTTGCAGAGAGCAACTCGTTGGTTTGGACACATCAAGTACTGTGCCTGGTCCTGATTTCAAAGTATTGTGGTTTGTCTTAGTTAATCCTTACTTGAACTTTCAGTTTTTGTATACTTGTCTTTGTGTTCCTCTTAAACCATGCGTCTCTGACTTTGGGCTAAATAGTGTAAGTGTCTCTGTGTTATCTGGACAGTTGGTGTTGCCCGGAAAAGTGTGGAAGCTTGCCAGAGGCTTTTGGCAAGGTTGAAATTCCTCTTGTACTATATCGGCACTACAGAAATCTGTGTCTTTAAGAAAGAGCCTCGATAGCTTAATTCGGATGATAGTCATTCAGTGAGCACTGCATTATTGCAACTGTTTTTAAATCAACTTCATAACTAATCATAACACTTTGAAACAAGTGTTACACTTTGAAAGAGTAAGTTGACTAACCATTTTACACCCTTCCTGCAGCAGTTCTTAAGTTCTTAAGAACAAGATATGTAATCCACTTCATGAAAGACTCTGTCCATCAGTACAATATATTAATAATACTTGTCAATAATTTTTGTACCTGCCTCTTTCGTACCTGAAATTTATCATAGTTTCCCTAATGTAAAAAAATCATAGGTTTCAGATGTTTACATAAACTATTCTAAAATTTTATGACAAATATGATTGGGAAGCCTGGCGGATACTTTATTGATGCAAAATGTGAGGTGAAAATTTCGGTAGAATCAATAAAATTAAAGAATTTTCTTTTAATCACATGAAATTTTAATCTTCAATCTGTGATTATAGCATTGGCTTGATTGTGATATTTTAGTATTTTTATGTTTCAGAAGTTTTCTGTGTTAGCTGCTTAGTATTTTACCATCTTAGTGTTTTAAATAATTGATTAATTTAGATTTAAAATATTTCAGTATATTTATTTATAAGTAAATATATTTGTGTAAGAATTTTATTACCTGCAGCCATATTATTTAGGTTTGTTCTAATTTGTAGAATTTATTTTAATACTGAAATAAACTTTTACCTCGTGGCTTGTAATTTTTGTCACGAAACTGAATAAAATTCTCTCAGTTATATAATAAAGACAAGTGATTGACTTCTAACTAGGATATGAGGAATCAGTATGTAGTGGAAGATCAAGCATTCAGATCCATACCAAAATGTTAGCTACTCTTCACAGCATCATTTAGAAAATTGCCAATTTGACAGTATTATCAGATGGTAATTGGCCAGCATTTAAAGGAATACATTACTTTATATTACCATACATATATTACATTACTATATTGCAGTATCCTTACTATCTGGAAATGGTAGGTATGCATCACTAAATCATTTATCCCCATCCTTGAATTTAGATAATCCTTATAATTCTATATGCAAATAAATATAATTATATCTAGCTGGCAATGTATAACTTAAATTCACACCATTAATTCTTTAATCTGTAAAATCAGGCATTGTGGGGATAGATATAAATAAATCAGTAGCAAAATAAAGCATTCATGCTTCAAAGTTCTATCAATGCTCAGTGAGAATGAAAAAGCACATTAATAATCTCATCTTGAAGATCAGTAGAAATCCACAATCCTAAAATATTGTGCCCCTCACATCTTCCAGGGAAGGCATTATTCAAACTTGTTCAAACTACAATATTCAGCTCCCTCAGTGCTTCAAAAATGCTTCATAAAATAAAAATTGTATATAAGTCTTCTCAGTCAATCTTCTAGCAGTATTCTGTAAGATAAAGACAATGTTCTGTAAACACAGGGAATATCAGTCAAGTAGGTTAGGCAATTATCTGTGGAGATGTCAGTACCTCTGAAAGGACATTACAATCTGGGGCAGGAGGAGTTAGATTGTACACTACAAAGTCATGGATTTTCACTGAAAGGTCTATGAAAACAAATTGAAGTGGGTAATCAAAATGAATAGCTGAAAGAACTACTGAATTCACTCAGTAGCTACAACTACAACTACATCTGTTAGGTTATTGTGGGAGAATGGCAGCAATTAAGTTGCAGTCATCATCTTCATGAACAGAAGTCTCTGCTTTTAGACAAATTGTTTTCAAGCATGTTTTTTTAGCAGAAGGTTTGTAACTTCTTTAGCAGATCCTATATTTGATCAGTCCGTGGAGGGCATAAACAAGCTACGGTATTCTTTTTTCTGTCACTTGGAGATATTCTTTTATTAGCACTGATTTCTGCTCTCTTATCATTTGACCTTGGTGGAGAAAACAGCATTGCTGGTCAAAAGTGTGTGTGTGTGTAAATGTTTATAAGAGTAGAATCTAAAACAACCAAAATTTGAAGAAAAGAATAGAAAGAAGAAGTAGAAAGTACAAGAAATAAGAAAATAGTATTTTCAGAGTATGTGTTTTAGATATTCAAATGATTAGGAAATTTCCCATTAATTGAAAGGACTGTAGTTCAGATTCATATTTTCATTTCCTAATTTCATGAACAAGAGTTACAGAATGGGGCAGATATAAATTGATTTTTTAAATAATTTCCATGTCATTCAAGGACTTAGTTTACCTATTGTGTTAGTGATTTGTTCAGTTATGAGTTAATGAAGAAAATACAATTTGATGGATTCATACAATATATTAATCCAGTGCCGATAATTGACAAACCGCAATAGCTTGCACAGAAGTTTACACCATTAATTGAACAAACTACAGCATGGCTTAGCATAAAATATGAATGCATTCAAGGCGTGTCACTAATTCTCTGCCTGCCTGTTTTCCTAACCTTAACACACATTTTCAGTTTTGATTTTCCTGTGCTTTCTTCATCACATATGTGATTGTTAATATTATATGCAAGGAAAATATTCAGCTTTAAGGTTAATAGTATGGTGTATATAAAGGAGAAGTTTGCATACTAGAGAAAGTGTATATTATTTACAGAGTTTTAAAATTTTTATATTCTCAATCCATAATACGGGTTACGATTGGACAAATAGCTTTGCTTTCACTGAATCTAAGGGTATAGTTTTTTATTTTTATTAGACTGAGTGGCAATACAAGATATGTGTCTGCCCCGGATCCATCTTGATTCAGATTTGGGGCTGCCACAAGGGGGGATGGGTAGCTGTGGGAACGAGAGAGTAGTGATAAGGGAGGATAGCCACAATACCATTATTTAGCCAGAGCTCAAGGTCGAGTCGCTGGAGTTTGGAGGGGAGTGACTGGACTTGGATTGGAGAGAGTGACTTGAGGATCATCAGTAAGGGGCTGGTTGTGAGTTTTAGTGTAGCAGGGGAAAATGTGGGAATTCAGATTTGGTGTTTTCCCAGATGTGCCAATATGACTTCTCTAATAAATTCTTACTTTGATGGACTTTGTCTCCGAGTGCTGAATTTGGGATGGAGAGTTTGGTCGGAACGTTGTCATGCTACTTAAGTGTGACATAAAGTTCTTATCTGCTCCAGTGATGTCATTGTCCTATTTCATACACTACAATCCTGTTCACATTTTATTCAGGAATAAGTTCCTCTTTCTTCATTGGAACTGTTTCCAATGTGTTTAGAATAGCAACCTTGGTAATGCAACTTGAAGGAAATATTGAGAAGAAGCTTTGCAAATCAATGTTAACAAAATTAGACTTTGGATATCTGGATTTTTAAGTATGCTTAGAAATTAGCCAATTTATGAAGGTTTGTTCGATTATCAAAAACCTAGAGCATTTCTTGTTACCTTCTGTTACCTCAGCTAACTTTCTGAAGAACTTTGTACTCATCCCATTATTTGTAGCAGCTTCATTGTGATATGTGGGCATCTTCACTAGCATTTTACACCTGATTTTTAGTGAAATAGTGTGTTGTCCTTTGAAGACATCAGAGGTTAGTTATTACATGATGCATTGTGATCTTTTCAGGACAATTCACACTTATGTCTCAAAGAGTAGCTGCCTCTTTTGTCATTTAAAAAACCAAATCTGTTGGCTGATGAGAACAAAAGCCTTTGACCACATTACTGATAAATCTTCTTAATTAATGTTACTACCCTTCAGATCAACTTTGTCTTCTGTAATTATATTAACTGCAATCTTGCCTCAAGGCATGTATCTTATGTGCAATTGAGAAAAGGGGTATATTTCAGTATAGGCTGATATTGTAGAATGTCAGAATCCATATTAACAATAGAAAATTTTAATTTGAAGGATAACCTAGTTTAGAAAAATGAACCGTTAACGTTTTGCTTTTCAATATATGCAATATAAGAAATGAAATGCCAGCTTTTCAATTACTGAAAAAATATAAATGTACTTAAATAATATGCATTTATGAATATTTATATCTATTCTTCTTAGTGTTTTCCTGCAAGTTCAGAGTCCCCAATGGATCTGAGTATTGATCCATTGGTTGTGACAGTATTTGACCAACCAGTTGTTGCTGAATTCTGACAGGGTGGGCTGAGGAAGAATGACTGGCCCAAAGTCAGCCAGCTGGCTTTCATGCCTAAATTGGGACTGTCTCCTGGTTTTTGGCCAGGTGCCTTAACCACTAGACTAAACTGACTCTCTAAAATTGAGTCCATTTTGATTCCTGGTGACTGCCTGGACAAGTCCTTGCAGTTTTCTTGGCAAGATTTCAGAAGTGGTTTGCCATTGCTTCCTTCTAGGACTGAGAAAGAGTGACTGGCCCAAGGCCATCCAGTTGGCAGGAGTAGAACTAACTGTTTTGTGGTTCTTAGCCTGGTGGCTTACCACTGCACCAAACTGGTTTTTGAAAAAAAAGTATAAATGAAGTGTATTCTTTAATTAAATTTGAACATAGTAATTTGTTCTCAGATTTGCACTTTGAAATAATAAATGCAGTAATAAATTACAGAAATTTTCATCAACTTACAAATCAGACCCACAATTCCTTTGCATTATTCTGATCTATATATATAAAACAGAAGTCTGGTGGTGGTGGTGTGTGTGTGTATGTGCGTGCGTGCGTGCGCTCTATATAAATCCACACCCCTGCACAATCTCGCCCAAATTTCATACATACCTTCCTTAGGATTGCTAAATCAGCACTGGGGGGTTCATAGGGTTCTTTGCTCGCTATTTTCCCCTCAAAAAGCATGGCAAAGGGGAACACCCTCCCCACCATCAGTAAAAACAGCTACTGAGCACGTGCAGGACAGCCCTTTTTTTAAAATGCCACTTTTTTCAAATGGAGCTTAGCTGAGGCAAGTGGTGAGGGGGGAGGATGAGCACTCTGCAACCCTCCAATTCAGCCTACTTGCACCCCAGAAATCCTGGAGAACACCTCTGAGGCAGGTTTTAAAACTCCACTTTTTTCAAACAGATCTTAGCTGAGGCAAGTGGGGGAAGGAGGAGCACTCTGTAAGGTTCCAATTCAGCCCCAAAGGCACTTCAGCTGTTTGCACCATTCTGGCACAAATATACTTCCTTTCAAAAAAAAAAAACCTGAGCAAGGCCAGGTCATCAGCTAGTAAGTCATAAAATCTAAATACAGACTGGTATGCCATAATCCATTATTTTCTCATCTTTTTACATTTATATCAAAATAATATATTTTTAAACATTTTCTTCTTGTATGGAGGAAGAGATACTATGGAACTTCTATTAAGCCTCCCTCATTATATATTTAGATTGAGAAGTGAAAGAAGATTTGAGGTCTGAAAGGTCCAGTTTCAGATTCTGTGTTGTGTCTAGCTGAAAATAGAAAATGAACAGATGACTTTGTTCTTCGTTTCTCATAGTGGTTCTTATTTAAATTAAGAGCCACATATTTACCTGACAGTAAGGAAACAATAAAAGGTCAACTGCCTGCTGGATAATTAATGCAATTAATAATTTGTCACTACGTTGTGATTAGCATCATTGTAACCATAGATTTGTTTTCAATTGAAAATCCTGAAATTATTTAATTGAAATAGATGGAATGCCCCTCAAATGAGATAACATTCAACATTACTGTTGAGTAGTAATAGCAATAGCAGTGATAGCATTTAGACTTATATACTGCTTCACAGTCTTCTCTAAGCAGTTTACAGAGTCAGCATATTGACCCAACAATCTTGGTCCTCACTTTAACTTCAGAAAAATGAAAGGCTGTGTCAACTTTGAGCTGGTATGAGTAGTAGACACACTGGGATTTATGGACCACTTCTTTTAACATTTCACAGCTCCCAATCACAGCCTGGCAGTTCACTAGATAGGACCTGCTCACGCCCAGGTTGATTCCCAACCCAGATGCTGGTGAACCTGTGATAATCTTGTCATGCTGAGCTAATTCTGTCAAACTCAAGAGAAACTTGTCACAGTGAGAGTATTAATGTGCTGATGCAACCACACCAGGAAGTTCGGTTGTGTCTGCTATTGACAATTGCAAAAGCAGTTGGCATGATAAGCAACAGTGTGATACATGAACAGGAAATACAAGGTTAGGCAAGAAGCCAAGCAGCAGTAGCTTCATTAACATTTAGACATACCCAAATCAAAGGATATATCATATGTGGTATATACAAGTACAATGAAGCTAAACTCATATGTCAGTAGCTTAAATTGAGCTTACAGAGTGCTGTGGTTGGACTTAAACTGAGCTTACAGAGTTCTACAGGGGCAGTGGCACAGAGCCCTGCATCAGGGTGTAGTAAGTGTGATAAACCATTTCTAACTGTGTCAGGGCTGTGGCTATGAGCTGCGGAGTTTTCAGAGTATTAACAGCATTGTATAACATAAATTAAAACCTTTCCTGTGAGATGTTGCAGGAAAAGAAAACTGAAAGTTGCCAAGACAGAATTATAATTGGAACATGGAATGTCACAAGTATAAATGTGCAAAAATTCAACATGGTGAAAGGAAAAATGAATTGGCTGAACATGGATATATTTAATATCAGCAAACTGATCTGGATTAGAATTAGACACTTTCAGATTAAAAAAAGCATAGTGTTTACTACTCAGGACACATACAGAAAAAAAATAATTATGTTTTTAGTCATTTCTGCTCTCTATCCTTTGACCTGAGAAAACAGCATTAGATCTGCTGGTCAAATGTGTGTATGTATGTGTGTGTGTAAATATTGCTTCAAGTTCAGATACCCACATTAGCATTTGATACCATGTTTTCCTGAAAATAAGACCCTGTCTTATATTTTTTTGCCACCAAAAAGGCACCAGGCCTTATTTTCGGGAAATGTTATCCACTGACTAACCTATTAGTTAGGGGACATGTATATTGGGTGCGCGAATAAAAATCAAGCTAGGTCTTACTTTCAGGGGAGGTCGTATTTTCAGGGAAACAAGGTAGGAGCAAAAATAGTGACTGTTCAGATTTTTGTA
>JANHGC010002916.1:0-15818 GCA_027560395.1 Boaedon fuliginosus | reverse complement strand
GATACCCATGATATTGTTTGTTTATATTGAATGAGATATTGGTGACATGGATTTAATTAGTTTTTGAAGACATATAGATGATGAATAGAGGAGGTTTACGGCATGTAAAAGGAAGTAATAAAGATATGATTAGATATGACAAAAGAACTATTTTGAAAAAGAATTAAACGAAATTGTTAATTTTAAAAAAATGTTTGTAAAGAAATTATGATAATAAGATAACCTATTGAGAAAGTTTTGTAATGAATTGGAATCACTGAATGTGCACACCCTGAAACACCTCTGTTCGAAGATGAGATATGCCTGTAAAAGAAATAAAAAATAAAAAACTTGAAACTGAAAAAGATCTGGCCCAGGGGGCCACCCTGGAAATAGCACCCTGGAAGGACCAGCGTGCAGTGCCTGTGCCAGAGAAAATGGACCTCAGGACCACATCCAGTCTGGCCATGCCCTCCCGGCCCTCCAAGGGCAAACACAACCCTGATGCGGCCCTCAATGAAATTGAGTTTGACACCCCTGGTCTAGGAGGTCAAGCATTCAGTAGGCTGATTTATTTGGCATATCAAATTGATGTATTGGGTCTATCAGATGCTTTAATGCAGATTTTGCCAGGTTTTTTTTTTTAAGAAGAAAATTGCTTTATTGTTGCTTGGAGCTTTGCCACTGAAAACTGGCTGGGCTGCCACATCCCCTGTGCCCCATTTTTTGCCTAGAAAGGTTTGTAACAAACTTCCTGCAGAAGGCCCCTGGTGGAAAAACAGTCTAATAGTTCTCTGAGTATAGGCTTGTGATCAGGGATGATCAGGGGTGGGTTCCTACCGGTTCGCTGCTTATGCATTTCATGGGTGCACTTGCTGATGGCCTGTCAAACGCGCACTGCGCGCGATTGACATACAAATCTTCGTGGTGTTCTGCAAGCACTCTGACCCAACAGCTGCGTGGCAGACACAACAGCTATCCACCACGCAGATGTTGTGTCAGAGTGCTTGCAGAACACCACAAAGATTTGTAAGTTAATCGCGTGCAGTGCGTGTTTGATTGGCATTCGCCAAGTGCGCCCACGAAGTACATAACCAGTGAACCGTGAGGAACCCACCCCTGAATCTAGAGATCACAAGGGCATGAGTGACCATGAACCTGATCCAAGAATAGGTGCAATTGATGTGCAAGGTCCTCCTAGCTACAGCTACCACCTGTTCCTTGAATAGGAGCTGTGAGTCCAGAGTGACCCCAATTGGGTCTATCAGGAGTTCAAAGTCATCCAGTGAATCCAGGTCTCTCTAGTGACTCTTACCTCCTTCTTCCATTGCATCTCTATTTTATTTTTTTCTCATTTTGGGATTTCCTTTTTCTGGCCACCCCTCCTTTCCTCTGATTTTTGCCTGCACCAAGTTTAGAAGAGAATAATTTATTTCCAAACTTCTGAGCCAGTGTCACTTGACAGATCACAGCCTATTAATCTAATCCTAAAATAAATATATCAATTCTCAAATAGCCTGGTGGAGGAGGGTCAGGTGGGGCGTGTGGGAGAGAGACAGAGAGAGCAAGGAAGGGAAGAAGAAAAAAATATGAATCGACTTGGTTGACTGAAAAAAATATTTCTGAATGAAGAGCTTTTCCTCTGTTTCCTCGACTTTGCAATTGGGACTCTCTGCCAGAAAGATGGTTATATTATGCTGCCTTTGGCCTCTCATTATACCAGCAATTCGAAATGCTAATTCTCACATTTAAACTCAAAGCTTTCCTATTTGAAAATCTTAATCAGATTGGCTCAGGCGTGCTTCCTTTTAATGCACAACTGTTACTGCTCTCTGTTCCTTGAGGGGGTGGGGGAAGGACCCATTACTGCCGTTCATTACGTTGGCACAAGACAGCAGATAAATACCGGATGCTAAAACCAAGGCAGTTTATCTTTGCTGCTCACCGTGTGCAGAATTAATGTGCGGGGAATCTGGTGCCGAATCCAGATTTCTCTGAAAGTAATTAAAAAAGTGTGTGTGTGTGTGTGTGTGTGTGTGTGTGTGTGTGGTGGCGGTGGGTGGGGGGTTTGGAATCACCAGCTTCTAATTTTCTTGATTCTGAAAGATCACCGTTCTTCCCAAATCTAGACAAGTTTGGTCAACCATTTCAGGATTTCCCAACCATCAGCAATTCAGAAAATTATAATTCCTACATATTGGAAGGGACCAGGGTGGGGAAAAGCTAGTTTATCCAATAAAGGAGAAGGTTATCAGGTATAGTATCATTTGAGTTCCTGTAGAGTTCCAGCCTTGTTCTCATGTGCAGGCTACCCTCAAGTTACGACCAATTACTTAGAGACCATTCAAAGTCACAATGGATCCCAGAAAAGGTACTTGGGATTCAAAGTTCTGACTGCCATCCACCCCACTTGGTTTGCAGTGTCCCATGGCCATATGATTGTGATTTAGAGCAGGGCTGTCAAACTCGTGGCCTGAAGGCCAGATGTGTCACACGCTGGCCCCGCCCCCACCTGGTTTAGCAAAAGGGAAAAACATCCCGATATGTCATGTGACACCGCCATGACAATACGAGTTTGAAACCCCTGATTTAGAGCAATAGATTTGCTGAATAACCACTGCAAAAAAAGGGATAAAGTTAGGTTGGTCACATGATGACCTGGTTAATGACCAGCATGATATGGCTATATTTTATTTATTTGTTTGTTTATTTATTTATTTGTTTGTTTGTTTATTTATTTATTTATTTGATCAAATTTATACCCCGCCTCTCTTCCCCGATCAGGGGGAACTCGAGGTGGCTTACAACAACATTCCAGAGTAAATTACAGTTGTAAATCAAGGACCACTAGTATTGGCTACCATGTGGACAAATGTTTGTGCTTATCTGTGTTGCTTACCTGTTTATTGGTTCCTTAAGGAGTGATGGGAAAAGAATTTTTAACTTTTGTCCTTGGACACTATCCAGACCTAAACTGGAGACCTCCTAGGTCTTCCATTCCTCATTGGCTGTTTTCCATTTTGAACTGCAGGGCACATTTTTCTTCTTCTTCAATTTCTAATTGGGAAGGGGGTAAAGGTAAAGGTTCACCTCACACATATGTGCTAGTCATTCCTGACTCTAGGGGGCGATGCTCATCTCTGTTCCAAAGCTGAAGAGCCAGCGTTGTCCGAAGACGTCTCCATGATTATATGGCTGGCATGACTAAATGCCGAAGATGCATGGAACGCTGTTACCTTCCCACCAAAGGTGGTCCCTACTTGCATTTTTACATGCTTTCAAACTGCTAGGTTGGCATAAGCTGGGACAAGTAATGGGAGCTCACTCAATTATGTGGCACTAAGGATTTGAACCGCCAAACTGCCGACCATTCTGATCAACAAGCTCAGCATCTTACCCACTGAACCACCACATCCCCTTAGTCTCAGTGTATAGCCAATTCTCTTTTATATAATATTTTGTGTTTGTAAATAAATCTCACTTTCCCTGTTTTGGCTTAGCCTTAAGTAATTATGCTTCCATTAAATATTTATTTCTAAGAGCTTTGGAATACCTGGGCATAAATGAATAGTCAAATAGTAGCAGTAGCTATTTACAACTTCTTTAAGAAAAGCTCAAATCAATTTTCTCATTGGTTCTTTGCTTAATTTGAAATTCTCACAATTCATCTAGAATTTGGGGTTATCGAACTGGTGGCCCGCAGGCCAGATGCCTCAAGTGCAGGCCACACCCACCCTGACTTAGCAAAGGCAAAAAAATCACGGTACGTCACGTGATGCTATCGAGTTTGACACCTGTGATGTAGATTAAAAAGAAGGGGATAGAGATGGGACGATTGCTGCAGAACAATTAGAGAGCTACATACTACTGTTCTTGAACCTTCTTAAAAATGTGCATTGATTTCTGTCCTGTTCTTGGCATTCAAGGGTTATTAGTACCAAATGAACGGATGGCTTATAAGGGTAAAAAAGAGGGCCATGGATGCATCCTTGTTGAAGTCCAGTGTTCTGATTGTTTGAGCATAAATTCATTTCTCCATTTGATCTAGGATCCTAAAAAGCAAAGTTACAGTTTTCATGGAGAAAAGATGAGTATATAATTCATTTTCAGACTTCAGCTAAATATATGCAGGTTAGAAAAGAATTGCAGAACTAGTCCCATAATCCCTTAGACAATATCCTCCATATGTTCAGCTGAACACCTAAACAAATCATCCAGCCTCCTATAATATTAGATGTTTCACTAAATAATGCAGTATGCTACCAGTATATCCCCAAATGTTGGGAAGTATGTGCTTGTCAGTAAATTACAGTAGCTGGGCATTCATTTTATGCTTTTCTCTGGGCTTGATGAAATTGCAAAAGTCTTTCATATACCAATAGCAATTAGACTTATATAAGTGCTTGACAGTGCTTTACAGGCCTCTCTAAGTTGTTTACAGAGTCAGCATATTGCCCCCAACAATTCTCATTTTACCAACCTCGTAAGGATGGAAGGTTGAATCAACCTTGAGTCGGTGACAATCGAACTGCCGAACTGTCAGCCGACCGTCAGCAGAAGTAGCCTACAATACTGCATTCTAACCACTGTGCCACCACAGCTCTTATCTAGTATTAAGTCATAAACAATGATTTCTGACATGCAATGTTTGGATCCACAAACGTTGTTTAATAAAAGCCAAAGATCCCTGGTTTAGGTTAGCACAGAATGGGAATAATTTAGCATTATATGCAAGCAATCATGGTCATTTGAATGTTATTTTAAACTTTTAAATGAATGGCCTTTTAAAACTTTAAATAAATGTATAGTCTCCTATAGGTAGTCCCAAAGGTGGTTTTTCAAGAGGCAACTGGGCTTTCTGGTTTTACTTCTCATCCAAGAAACTTCTTCAGCTTTGAAACATCTTCAAAGAAAAAGCAGAAAGTCCAGTTGCCTCTTAAACCAACCATCTTAAAGGAACTTATGATCCTATTATGAAGTTCCGACATTGCTATCTCCCCAATTGCATGACCAAATTTTTGGCCCTCAGCAATAGGCCTCCCTTTATGGCTGTTTGCAGCACTCTGCAATCACATGACCATGATTTACAATGGATTGCAATAATTTCTGGTTCCCCACAAAAAACTGCCCCATACAGAAATCAAGTCTAGTCACATGATGACCTGCTTTACAACCATCATGACCTATGACTGCAATTGCCAGGCTCAGATACAGTTGTAAGTTGAGGACTGCCTGCAATGTGCTTGTTTGATCAGAAATTAGTCCCATTGAACTAGCTGTGTTAAATGTAGGCAAGGATGGATTTGAACACAACCTTGATTTCCAGGTCTGTTGTGGTGAAGGAGTCAGAATGTAGACAAGGCTGAAGAAATAAAATATTCTGTCCTATATATTTATACTATTTTGAATTCTGTGTATGTGTTTTCATCTGATGGTTGCAACGGTGAGGATGTAGTAAAAATTTGAATTTGAATATTGACTAATCTTTGGTGTACAATATATATATATATATATATATATATATATAAAGCTATAATCATCAGTACAGCTACTTTATGAGTTGTTCTGAATAGTAGATGCCATATGCTTATGTTCTCAGGTTAACTACTATGGAAATCTTTCATTCTGTATTTATCAAAAGAAGATAAATGCTTAGGGTTTTGTAGCAAATAAGCCAATACTTCACAGTTATCACAATGTAATTGTTATTTTAAAGGAATCTGTCAAGTGTGTAATATTGCTTTTTTTCCTGTTTCGAAAGAGGACTCAATTAGCCAGCTTGTGATTATAGGAGGAATAAAACAAGTTTACTATCACATTCGGTTCATTTTGGGAACAGATGTATTCTTGCATAGTGGTTGCTATCGTAAAAACACTTCTGCTATTAGAATGGGAAGAAAAAAAGATTAAGAAATCTAGGATGTAGATTTTAGTAGTTTGAATGTATAAGATTATAATGGGCTGAAATCTGATCAAAAATTATTTGAATTCAAATAGCATAAAACCAGATATTATTCGGGTCAGCTAAATGGTGCAGCCTGTAAATGATAAAAAATTTCAAATATAGAGAAATGTCACTATTTTAAAATGAAACATTTAAATATAGTTCTAGAACAGTTGGAGTGATAGACAGATTTGGATGCTCTCACATAATGACAGCAACAGCGGGCAGGCAAGCACAAAATTCGTATTTCTCATAAGATAACTTCACAAGTTAAAGAAAAACAATTTTCAAGGAAGTCAAGATGAAAGTCTGTTGTCCATTGTTCTTTCTGTCTCTGGATGAGTTTTTTTTAGCATGCAAACCTCCAGACCTTAGCCGGACATCCTTAACCACAGCTTAAGCAAAATGTCATGTTACCTTTGCTTGTTCCAGTAATGGGCCCATTTGCAAAATTCTTCAGTACAGTTGCAAATCCACAATGTGCTTGCTAGACCGGCACTTCCCACATGGTCCAGACTATTTAGCTTCTGAGAAGTGTCAAAGTAGGTGTTAACTAATTGCCATCTTAACAATGGCTATATAAACCAAAAGCATAAAAAAGTAATTAAAATAAAGTAGCTCTGCCTAAAACAAATGCATGACTTACCAAAGCTCTTAATAGTTTGTTAGCAGGTTAATAGCCCAAGCTCTCATAATTGTAGTCGATGGACTCCTTGGTGCTCACTGAGCTTGTTTGTTTTCTTGCAGATGTTTTGTTACTTGATTAGATATCATCTTCAATGCATTCAGAGTAGTGCAATACTAGCCTAGTCTGGCTCTAAAATTATTCTTATCACTCTTTCTCTGATGTAGAAGTATACTTAAATATGGAATCTGAAACACCCACATATGTAATTCCCAAATTCCTCTTTTTAATGTTACCCTTCTGCTGCAATAAAATCTAGATGTGATACTGTCATCCTTTGAGTTCCATTCTGCAATCATCATACTCCATCAACATGATTCTCCTTTCTACCTCTCCAGATTTCCTTTTTAAGAGGGGGAAGGTCAAAATAGGTCTTATAGGTCAAAATAAAGCACTGGAATGTAGTCACTCATTTAGAATATTTTAAAATAGCTCCAAAGGTCAAGTGAATCAACAAGGAAATAAAATAGTTTCTAGAACTGTAGGCTGGTACTTTTGCAGCAGGTCAACCTCCTAGCTCAGGGGTATCAGACTCACTTCATCGTGTTGTCACGTGATGTATCATGACTTTTTTCCCATTCGCTAAACTGAGTTCCCCCTGACCGGGGAAGAGAGGCAGGGTATAAATGTAATAAATTAAATTAAAGGGTGGACATGGCCAGTGCATGATGCATCTGGCCCATGGGCTGTGAGTTTGACATTCCTGTCTTAGCTGCTTTAAAAAAACACTAAAATTAAGTGGGGTGGGGATCTGGCAAGAGTTAAGAGCTTTACCTTATGAGTACCACATTGTCAGTTGGGTATACCATTGGGTTGAATATTAGAAATGTGCTTAGACCAGTGATATTAAAAGAGACATGTCTAATGGATTCCAATAGGGATGCATTCAGTGCACGTAAGCATGAATAATGAGGACAGTTAACACATGCTTTACACATTTAACAATATACTGCCTACAGCTGGAGAATACACACATAATTAATAATAGTACTGAACTAAACATGGTCTTGCATTGAATTGCATTTGTGAAAATACATAAACAACTCACTGGTTCTTTGCTGGAATGGCAAAAGGTAGGCAACATGAAACCTTTTTCCTATTGCTGTGATTTTGAAAGAACTCTATTATCCAAAATGGATATTGGCCTAGCCCTTAGGGAGGAAAACAATTCAATTTAAAAAAAAAGTATCATTTTCAGATACACTTATTTTAGAACTAGGGAATTAAAAGATTACAATACCTTTTGATCTAAACACAGAAATCCAAATTATTTTTACCAATGCCTGAATACATGCTAACACTTTTTAAAAGCACCCATGTTAAAACAAGAGAAATGTATGAGTCTAACTCAGAAATGCCTCTTGGTTGTTGAACGGGACTTACTGTATTCCAAGAAAAGTCTGTGTAGGACTGCAGTCTAAATGTCACATCTAGTTTAATCCTGATGGGTGTTACTTAATAGAATGTGTTTGAAAAATAAATAGTTGCCCCCTGCGTATATTTGATTACAGAGCTCTTATATTCATTGCCCCTAGGGGTCATATATTGACATAAGGCAGCTTGCTTACAGATTCTTATACAGAGTATAAAATATGTCCTGTGGGGAATATGGCTTTTTGCATCTGCCTATATCTTGTTTCTTTGGTACACAAAGGGCCTTTTGAGGATCATTTGTAGCTAAATGTGAAAGATTTCATTTGTGGTGAACAAACCATTGTTCTTTGGTCACAGTTCTCCTATTGATTTGAAAAATTCTGCAAGGCTAGATTAAAGTTAGCTGCCTTTTTATGTCTCATAAATGAAACATACTATTTTAAAGCACTGGTGTTTTATTTTCTGTTTATAATAAAGGTGTTTATTTGCCCAAGGCCGGTGTTATTATGCTAACTGCATTTTGTTTTAATGCCAATATTGTATAAACTGATTTCTTTTACAAAACGAGTTTCCTTGCTATTATTTCTATAAAATATAAACTTGGTTGATTCAAAAAGGTTTCTTACTTAATATCCCATATATTTTATGGTTATTATACATTCTAATCATGCTACATTTAAAAAGGAAAAGAAATCACATTCTTATTTCTAAAAAAACTAATTTATAGGTTAAACGTGCACTTGTTATGACTTGAGGCTAAGGGTATCAGTCAAACTGTAATCGGTTTCTTAATTATTTTAACTAGTTAGACTAAATATGCTGACTCTGTAACTGCTTGGGGAGTGTTGTAAAGCTCTGATAAGCAGTATATAAAATCTGAGTACTATTGCTATCTTTGTTGTAAGCCGCCCAGAGTCCTTCGGCAATTGGGCGGCATAAAAATGTAATAAACAAACAAACAAACAAACAAACAAACAAATAAATAAATAAATAAATGAACTTTAAGACTTGTGGACTTCAACTCCCAGAATTCCTCAGCCAGCTTTGCTCCAGTCCCTGTTCTCTAAGATATTATGGTTATTTTTGTTATATATGATTCGCTGCCCTAATGTCTTTTGATGAAAGGCTATAATTGTCTTAGAAGATAGGAAACTGCAGGGAGATCTGGGACCCACACAACAGATCCATGGTGACTCTTGCCACAAAGACACATGCAGAGTGGCAGGATTCCAGAGCAGTGAGCCATCTGACTGAAAAACCACCAACAAGAGAATTGTACTTGGTTTCTGGGCTTCTCAGTTAGGGTAGCTTACTAAATACTACAAAACCTATTTTTCTGCAAATTGGAAGTTCAAAGACATAAGGGACACTGCAGAAAAAAATATTCAAATGTGTCAACCTACATATATGTCAATACTGGATCATGTTGCCTTTGAATAAAGCAGTTCAAAGATATTGTCTGGGCCAGGGCTGAACAACAAATTAGCCTAATTGGCTTGAAATTTAAATTGACTTAACATTAATTAACTATAGTTGCTATAAATATTCCTCATGCATTCCATATTTCTGCCTCCTTTCAGGATAAAAGTTATACTTAAAAAATTCTTGGGTCTTGGCAGAGATGGCTAAATTTTCAGCTAATGTGCAGCATAAACTTAAAAAGTAGACTAGTTCCGTGCCAGGTCATTACTGTAATTTGTCTCTAGTTATTTCACAACCTTTCTTAGAGATGCACAAGAACCCCTTAGGGAGCTCAGGTGGTGGTGGATGGGTAAAAAGTCAAGATGTATCTGCAACCAAGTAGTTGAAATCTCATTTATTAATACACACATGTGGCATTGGCTCATGTACAAAAGGGGCAGGTTTCAATCATGTAACTGCAACTATTATTGTGATCTTTTTAACCTTCCCTGTAGATGTCCCTAGAATTGCCATTGATACTCTAAAGACATATTCTATAAAGCTCTACAAAAATAATCAAGCTCTTATTCCCATGGAGCAAATAAGTGAACTATGTAAACTATGTTAATGTATTACCAGTTGAAAATAACTTTCTCTGTCTCCTGATTTCTCTTTGTTAGCTATAGAACTAGTTAATGCATTAGAGTAAATTGCTTGGAGGCAGCTGATGAATTATAAATCACCGAACCCCTGTTCAAGTTACTAAGTGTTAAAAAGCAATACTTCATTTATTCCCTTTTCTATGCAAACATTGATGGCAAACCCATCACAAAATATGGCTTTCAAAGACACTGGAAGATCTATAAAGCACTGTTTTCAATGGTGTTTTCCATCCCAGGCAACTATATCACCAATGAATTTGTCTCCTGATAATTAGTTAAGATAATTTTTATTCCTTTTGCCTGACATGAGGCTGCACATTATATTTGGGGAAGTTTTAATCATTGCCAGAGCTATGACACATTAGCTTTTCTCACATCAATTATTCTGACTCTTAAATTCTTAGGTTTGAATTGGTGACATATCTAATGGCCAGCAGGTAAATGTAATTCAGTGAGGTTCGTTCCAGTGACATGTATAGATTATGTGTCCAAATATCCAAGTAAGATTACTGTATATTTCTAATCTTTGTGCTAATGTGGATTTCTGATTCCTTTAAAACTGCCTAACAATACTAGAACATTTTTCCACAAAATGTCTCTTATTATTCTGTCTATTATAACACAGAATGACCCTGTACTTGCTTTGTGAATTTTCAATACGAGTAGAATGAATCTTGCATTCATGACTGAAGAAGAGGTTTAACTCAGTTTGGCATGGGACTAACTGAAGTCCATATCTTCACTCTACATGGAGTCACTAGGTAATACAAAGGAAGTCTCAGCCCAAGGTAACTCACAGGGCTGTTGTGAGAAGATAACATGAAGGGAAACAAATACTATCTGGACTTTCTCAGCATGACTTCTTCAAAATGACATCCAGACAATTAAATGATAAGCCTCTTGCGATACCTCTAAAGAGAAAAACAGCAGCACTGAAAATAGAACTTGCTACTAGATTGATGACTGGGAGTTCATGATAATTGGGCTTGGATGATCCAGGAGGTGCAATTTGGATCATGATCAAAGGATAATCTGTATTTGAAGTGGGTGAAAAAATGGAAGGCAAAAAAAATGACATTGTGTCAGGCAGCAACAGTCAGTTAGGAAAAGAAGCCTTGTGCTGGCCAAGTCAATGGAAGGAAAAATGTATCACGGGAGCAATTAGTTAATGGGCAAGAGAGTTAGGAGTTCTTCTGCTTTCCTTTCCAATAATACTTTATTGAATAGTTTGTGAAGTTGGAATGTCTGTTCCTACTAATATTAGCATGCTTATGGAATGGCAAAACAACAAGTACAGCAGTTGCAGTCCAACAGCTGGATGATTAGCAGACAAGACAGAAAATTCTGCAGTGATTAACAAGAGTCTCAAAATGATTAGAGAAAGCAAATGGATCTTCTTGAGTTCAGCATATGGCTTAGTGGGAGGGGTAAACTGGCTGGCTGAATCTATAAGATGAAACCTGAAGATGACCCTAAAGCTTTTATTAATAACTTTGAAAAAAAGGGTATTGGCAGCTGGCTGGAAATTGTCAAAAAAGCCCTGCTGTTAACCTCATGTTTGTCTTGGCTTGTCTAGAAAGCAATTATTATCATTTCGAGAGGTTAGGCAATACCAAAAGATAAAATATAGCAATTTTAAGTATACTAAATATTACAGAGGAATTAAAAGGAGGAGAATGTTGTGGTGTATTGAAAGTGACAATCAGGCAGAAGATGTGTTTCAACTTTCTGTGATTCTCTGATATATAAATTTCTATATCAGAGCAACTGGCCAAATTAGTTTTGCTAGAGAATTGTTTAGCATTCTACTCCATGCCACTCATAACTGGGTGCAGAGTAATAAGCCAAGAGGTTGACACAATATGAATAATGGAAGCTCATATCCCAGCATATAAATCTACATATCTACAATTATGAGTCAGAGTTAAATGAATTTGAAGAGAGCAAGGGACATTTGAGTGGACTGTTTTTCAGAAATGTCCCAGGTTTGGGTTAGAGTTGGGGGAAAGACTATTTAAAGAGAAATCTTGAAAATATTTCTTGGAGGGAGGGAGTTCAATTTATCCTTTAATCTTCAGACTTGGTCCCTCAGACCCTCACCAAGGAATAGAGAGTAGTTATCTCAATACAGAGCATCCAATTCTTGGAAGGGGATGCAATAATATCAGGAACCTACAAATCTTTGTGAAGTAGATGCCTGTGTTTATGTTCTAGTGGATACTACTGGTAGACTGCTCCTAATCTCCTAAGGGACAAAAGGGAATCAATGAAAGAATTATTTCTAGTCAGATGCAATTCATAGCGATAAGAAAAACAAATTGATCTGAAATCAGGATCAAAGGGAAGGATCGTCTATAAAAAATTTACCCAAGGATTAACACTAGGGAGGGATTGCCGGGAATTTTAGATGCTACAGCCCTCTTTTCTGGGTGGATTAGCAGCTGAAGATGAGCACTGACAAAGAAGAGGCAATGAAAACAGTAGGATTCAAAATTTCTATTGACCAATTATGAGAAAAGCGGTTAATGTGGTTTGATGGTTGAGTGATGGTTGGTTCAGATATTAAGAGTTCTCGGAAGACTAAAGTATATCTACAGTTGGTAAATACTGAAATGCAACAATAAGAGGTCCAGTAATGGGTCCTTTGCCCAAGTCATAGTATGATATACATTGCATTTTATGAGTATTAACTATTCTAGCTTCAAAGCAAGTTTCCTGTTCAATTTGTGATTGCGCTTCAGTGAGGCAATTTGACTGAAATCTGTCACTCAGAAGCATCCTCTGAATTTTTGCCCAATTTTGCTTGATATGAGTGATCTTGGCAAGAGCCCCAGACTATGCAGATTCTTATCAGCCTTCTTCATTGCCAAATAGCCCTCCTTTAGGGCTGTTGGAATCAGGGAGGATGGCTACAAACCAGACTGATTTATGGGCCTGACTATTGGCATTTCTCCCTCCTCATGAATATACCAGCTGTTAAAGTTCCAGCTTTCCCTTGAATTGTTTGTAAAGTACTCCGAAGGACTGCCAATAGCTACCTAAGTAATTGTAAATTCATAAATGCCAGCTTTGCAATGCCTGCTCGACAGCAGTCTCTGCTTAACTAAGAATTGGAATATGAAGAAAATGGGGGGCAATAAATTGATCCCTCTGCTTTCCTCACCAGAATTGCAATCTTAGATTTCTAAATGTGTTTCCCTGTACGAGAAGATGTCCAGAATGACCAGGCAGCCATTGCTGAAACCAATGAGGTACTGTTTCCTCCATTCCTGAAACACATTTTTTCATAAAGAAGAGTTGCTTTAGCCTTTTCTCAATAATTGAATGGGAAAAAAACCTTCCACAATTCCTGTAGTTTAACTAAAGTAAACTAGTTTAGTTTCAATGAAGATAACAGAACCTCTTGTCCATGGCTCAGTTCCTGTTCTCTTTGTTAGCTTGTTATATGTCTGTACAATTCTTACATAGGTGTTATAGTGCTGCACAAATCTCATCTTTCCTTCACAAATACTGAATGTATATAAGAGTTGGATCATGTCTGTTGGTCCTGCTTGGATTATATGAAGTATTCAAATAGTGAAATAGGTCAATACAATAAGGAATATAGCAGACCAAGGTCCAAAACAGAACAATTTTGAAGGAGCTAACAATAGTTTAAGAAATAGGTGATACCTGGTTTAAGCACAGTGCAACAGATCAAAAGTATAACATAATAGTAGATCAAAGTTATCTCACTGATACGATCTGTAGGAAATTCTGAAAGCAGCACAGGAGAACAGTTAACAAAGCCCATCATTATGAGCTGGATTATACATTTGGAAGAAAAAAAGTGCTGTTTTATTAGCTACCAAATTTCAAGTAAGATCTTCATGATTCACCACTCATGTCCAGATACAAGCAGATACGTTATTTCTATATAATATTTTATGACCACATACATAATACCCATAATTAGTTCTGTTGTTTTCAGACTCTATCTGGGGGGAGAGCACTTTTAGTTCCATTGTTATGAAAATAATTTGTTCTGACAATTAAGCAAGTCACTTATCCCAAGAATTCTTCTAGGACATTACATGGAATAAATGTGATGTGGTCTGTTCTTGAACACTGGTGACTGGAATTAATAGTCTCAGTATATATTCTTGGATCTCCTGATTCAGGAATGTTAGGATCTTTGTCATAGGAACCATCTGCATGGATTAATTACTCATGAGGTATATAGTATTAGAGTAAAAGGAGTTTCACTTCATAGATGCAGTGAAAGTGCAGCCACTTATATCTTACTGAACAGGAATTGACAACATTTTTACAATAGCCACTTTTGTGAAGATGGCATACTTGAAAAGAACTTTTGTGATCACAGAAGTGGGTGTTGTGAATAAGATTATTGTACAACACATTTAAACTAAGGTTGATTTAGTATAATAGTAATCAAACACCACTGGCATTGTCATAATCAGCATCATTCAATTGCAAGGCAGCTTTACTTGGAACAGCTTACATTCTGTAATGATACCATCTGCCCATTTCAGGTTCTTGGGAAGTACCGGATAAAGATGCCAGATCCAATCTAAACATCTGGCTGACTGTGAGAGCAATTTTAATTCACTAGATTTGTATGCCACTCGAATCCCAGAAACTCTGGACATTTTATATGACTTTTTGCATGTCCTAATTGGATGGATCGCCTAGCGAAAATAAGCTGTAAGCCAAGTATGTGAACCAGGCCTATAGGTAGTAGCATCTGTCTTTGAAACTCAGTTTATCTAATAAAATGCTTGCAAGCCAGCCCTAGGGATTTCTCCATAAATATGTGATTTAAATATGAGATCTGCCCATATAAAAAAACAGACACTCTCAATGGCCATTTTTTCATATTGTGAAGACATATTCTTCTGTCATCAACAGCCAATGCTTGCTTGCACTGTAGACCATTTTTCTGTTCTTTTGATTCCCAGGAATGACAGGCAATCTACATTTTGTCTGTCATTTGTAACCTTGCTTTTGTGTGAGGACAAGCTTATGCATTTGCTAATTAACTACTGTGGTTCTAACTGTCAGAGAACAACAAGAAAATCCATTATGCCAATGATTAAAGCTCAGTGAGATTACAGATTGTTTCATAGATCAAAGATGAACTGCCAAAATTCATTATAGAAAAAGAAAGACACCTTGACTTCAAATATTATCAAATCATACGGGTTTTCCTCTTGGTAAATACATTTTCAGAAAGATGAAAAATCACCATAGAGTCTTAAAAATTTATATACATTTTCTAAGTCTTCTTCATACTTTTAGCTGGAATGTGATTTGTCTTTGTACTTGCCTTTAATATTTCATTAACTAAATTATGATTAAATGTTTAATTTTCATGGTTTCCTCCCAGATGAGATAAAATCATCATCACTAAAGTCACCTTGATATTTCTGAAAGGGATTATGTTATACATTATTTTTAAAGAATATATTGCTGAATGAATGACTGGGTCAGAATCACACAGTGAGCTTAATGATTAGGTTGAAATTTGAAGATTGGATTTTCTGTATTCAGTAGACTGTTATTAAAGAGCTATTGAAAGAGTCGAGGGTCGATGGACTGTATAGAACCAGCAGAAGAGTATGTTAACATTGTTTCTCTGGTGGCCCCATCTATAATGTTGCAAAACATGCTTATATAGACCAATCTCCCAATTCTAGTCTATCTATATATATAAAGCAAAGAAAAGAGTTTGTATGTGCTCAATACAAAAATTGAATTTGGCACCAAATGGCGC
>JANHGC010002915.1:142170-153153 GCA_027560395.1 Boaedon fuliginosus | reverse complement strand
GCGCTTTTGACAGCCGATCTGGAAGCGCGTCCACAAAGCGGGTAACCAGCGAACTGGGAGAAACCCATCCCTGGTTGCTTACATAAGAGCAAAAAGAAACTGTTTGGTAGCCAGAAAATTTTCTGGCATTGGAAAAGATGATCCAGGCTTGGAGAGGTGCACTTTTAAAAAATGCCCTCTGTGCAAAAAGCAGGAAAAGCAGACTTTAATGGGAAGAAAGTCCCGTTAAAGAACAAGGGTACCACATTGCACAGCCAAACCCTCTAATTCAGGGGTGTCAAACTCAATTTCATTGAGGGCCGCACCAGGGTTGTGTTTGACCTCAGGGTGTGTGTGTGGGGGGGCAAGGGGCGTGACCAGACTGGGTGTGGCCAGCTTGATGTCAGTTGTGTGTGTGGGGGGCTGTGGTGCCCAAGTGCTAAGGGAGGACTTCCCCCAGACCCTCTCTCCCTCTCATTATAAACTCCTTCCTTTTTTCTTCTTTTTCTTTCCTTCTTCTTTCTCCTTTCTTCTTCCTTTCCTTTTCCTTCACTGGTCTCTTCCCATCTTTCCTTCTTTTTCTTTCTCTTTCCTCTTTCCCTTTCTCCTTCCCTGTCTCTTCTTGGATGCACAAATGCAAAAGGGGAAACATTTCTCGTTTTGTTTTGTTTTTAGTTAAGCCTCCTGCAGCCCTCAGAGCCACCAGGGGCCGCTCCTTTGCTGTTTCCAGGCCCAGATCTAAGGATCCCGGAGGCCAGATTGGGCCCATGGCCACAGGCCTTGAGTTTGACACCCCTACTCTAATTCATCTGGATGCCTCCCTCACCCTGTCACCTCCATTTGAGCCTGCCTTCAATCTGACTCTTTAAATCAGCGTTTTTCAATCTTGTCTGCTTTAAAATGTGTGGATTTCAACTGGCTGGAGAATTCTGGGAGTTGAAATCCACACATCTTAAACGTGACAAGTTTGAAAAAAAATACATGCTTTAAATGAAGATAACAATGCTCGCCTCTCCAGAGCAGAGCAACTGGGAGGAGAGAAGAAGCTGTGCCCCAGCTTTCTTCATGGTTACCTGTGATGCGAAGCCAGAGCCGGTTGAGGCCTCCTTACAAGGAGCCAATGAAACACAGGCAAGGAAGGAAGAAGGAGAAGGAGCCTGCAATCCTGACCTATCTCAGAAAGATCCTGCTCTTTGGCTATTGTACAGTACAATATTTCTTCCACGAGTCCTGTTGGCCAGGAGACAATGGACCCACCACTCATTTTTACGAGGAAAACCTAGAGTATTTTGATTGTTAAGAAAAGTGCCTAACATTCCAGTGAGTAGGAATGCCTTGTGAACTAGTATATTTTAAATCTGGAAATCCCAGCTGGACAAACTGATGATGTTAGGAAAAAGAAGAGCCAGGTTTTCCTGCTGTTGTCTGTCTGACTTTGTCTGGAGCGGGTTTCTTGATCCCCGGCCCTGTTTTAGAAATATTAAACTAGTCTAGTACCATTTTTCCCCCTTTTATTTCCTATGGGAAACTGGAAGGCAATTGTCATTCCCCATGTTGGTGATCTGGAGTCAAATCTGGACAGGATAGTCCCGCAACTGTGAAATCTGCAAGGATTCCACATGACCCTCATCAACTGTGGTCTCCTTTGATTCTAAATAATGAGAGGTGAGGAATTGCAGATCGCTCCTGCACAGTGATCACAACTGAGGGTGGCAGCTCAGCCACTAAGTGAAATATCATGCAATTGCGTCAGGTTCACAGCCTCATTTCAACTGCAGTTGTTAAATAATTCACAGTAACTCATCAAGCGAGACATCACGTGACTGTGAATTAGGATCTCAAATGATGATTAAATGAACATGAGATGCTGTGTCTGTCGTATATGCTTGCTGGTTGCAAAGCGCTTGAATATCGATCATGTGACTCTGGGGACCCTGCAATGGTCGTAACTGTGAAGACTGGTTGTAAAGCTACACTTCCAGCACCTTTTTGTCACTTTGAACAACTGCTGAATAGGGCAGCCATTAAGCGAGTGCTATCTGTACACTTTCCAATTTCTATCCTTCACCTTGGGATCTCAGCACCACTCCTTGGAGCCCAACACAGGAGCTCACACCCTGAGGCGTGGTAAAACTAGCAGACAGACTGAGTTGGAGAGTGTCCGGCAGTAAATGACATTGTGGAGTTCAGATTGTGGCCTTGCAGGGTCTGTTCTGTGAAGTGACAAGAGGAGGCAGTGAAGCCATGGAGTCCTCCAATGCCTTGCCACAGCAGAGAGCTACTCAGCCTTCCCTAACAGTTGTAAAAGGTTGGGAGGAAGCGTGGAGACAATGTGAGACTAGGCCAAAGCCATCATACTTAAAAGTGGTGAAGACACGTAAGCAGCGTGGACAAAAGCTAGGAAGAGTTCCCTCAGGGAAAGGAACCAAGTCTTTAAGGGAACAAAAGGACAAAAGTTGGGCCTGAGCACATGGCAAGCCCCTCCCCAACTCTCACCAACAAAGGAGTTAGGCCTGCATGGGAAGCCCCTTCCCACCAGCTCTAGGAGATAAAAAAGGTCCTGAAGCCTGCCCAGCCTTTGAGTTGTTTTTGGATCCCAGACTTGGCAGCTTCCGTCCCTCCAGTGAGTGCCTAGCAGCCTAAGAGTGGATGCAGGGTAAATGTGGATGAGTGTGTGTGTATGTGTAAAAGAGAAAAAATATATCAGTAAAAGTTAGCTCTTATTTTAAATTCACTGGGTCTCTGTATTTTAAAGAACTGTTTGTGCCTCAGTGTTCGGTTGATTGGGGATTGAGTGTGGCTATTTTCCAGGCCTGGGAGTGTGTGAGTTTGTGACCATAAGATGAACCTGAGAGTACATTTGTGTGACAACAATAAAACAGAGAAACTACACAAGTGTGCACTGAAATTCGCAGTTCAAGAAGACAGAGTGACACCCTCACCAACCACTAAAGACCAGGAAGGCCTGAAATCTGAATCATACAGTGCCTGCTGATTTTGCCAGTCAGCTGTTGAGCTCTAGTGAAGCAGTACAAAGCAGTAAATGAAGTCTCTTACCAGGTTTAAGGCCTGCTGCTTGGGCTGGGCTGTTTTCATGTACCCGGCAAACAAAAGTGAACATCTCTACACATTTTGTGTCCTGATGGTGTAGTCCATAGGTCTGAAAATTGCCCGGATGGGAAAAATAATAATTATTTATTATGGCATGAGAAGGTTAGATTAGGGGTTGATGCTATAATCTATAATGAATGAGGTAAAGCAGCATGAAGAGCTAGACAGCCATAGCAAACTGTGAGATGAAATGAATTCTGCCTGATTTGGATCGTTTCTCATTCTCTGAAATGTAGAAGATCAAACTCAGCCAAAAAATGAGACAGGCCAGATTCAAGATGCTGTCATATTTTCCTCAGATTTGATATTCAACGCTTTGAAAATCCAAGTCCTCAATTTTCAACTTTTGTAATGTCTGAAATTTGTGTTTTAACTTTTTTCTCATTTGCAAATAGCCTGAGGCATGGGATTTAAAACCCTGTCCTCAATTCCTGCTGAGTGAGGCCCGTAAACGTCCTCTCAGCCGTTTGTGAGCAAAGCGTAGGAAGGAACAGAAGGCTTTCTCCCGATATTTACCTGAATCTCAAAACCATACGTTTGACTCTCTTCTTTCTCCAGTGTGATCACCTTCCTGAAACAATGCGAGAGGAAAGAAATTCAGCGGAAATTCCTCAGGACTGAGGCAGATTCAAGCCATATTCACAAAGTTGTGTAAGGATCTCTCTTCCCTTTCTGATTCCTTCATCTTCCCAAAATTGAAGCACTGCCCCACAATATGATTTAAGTTACAGGAACTCCCCTTAGTCATAGTTCAGCAACTTCTGTCTCATGTGTGTTCAAAGGGAAGTGAAAAGCAGCATTCTGTCTCTTAGCCAGGCAGCTGGAGACAAACATTTGCCCTGCCCACGAATCATCTCGGCAGCCCACAGTCCCTCTTCCCCTTACAGCTCCTTCCACTACCACTTTAAGCCAATGAAACAAACAGGAGGGGAGCAGCCCTTCGTGTATTATCCAGTCTTTATGAATCCAGACCAGAGCTAACAAAATAACAAAAGGAGATCCAAATGCAAAAACATAGCCAAAGCAAACACAAATGTAATCAGGGGTGAGGTTGCTGAAGCAAACATAGATTCAGTAGCAAACAACCACTACATCATTCAAGAGTATGCTTTTATATATGTATCTCCTTCTTGCAGACTCATTTACTGCAAAAAGGAGATACGTAAGATAAATACCGAAGAATGGCAGACGATCTAACCTACCGGAATCATCTTTTAGGGTAAATTACATGGATGGCTACTCCTCTGACGGCAGAGCCACAATCTTTCACAATCAAACATACATTTTAAAATCCCAGTCAAATTCTCCTAAATTTTTTTGAGTAACTTCAATACTAGAATGAATTAACGCTTACTGAACGTTCTGCAAATTGTCATGAGAAATATTTGCATTGTCTTCCTATCCAAATAAACTCAGATAATCAATGCTCACTTTTTAAAAATCGAAGTCTATATATTACCACCAGATGTTGCAAGTTGAGTATATGCTCTGTCCTTTTAAGTGGAACTGTTCATTCCAGGAACACTGTCCATTTTATGATATGAATCAATCTAGTATAAGGATAGTAAGTGGACAAAAATTTCTTCTCGTTTGATAAAAAAATATGCCTATTTAATGAAAATTTGGAAACTGCAAGGAGGAGACAAAGATTCCTCCTTTCATTTCATGAAAAAGTTGCACGTCTTCATAAAACAATAGAAGATCTGGCCACGAATAACGTATGGGTGTCTGTACACACCCAACTGACCACCCCGTGAGCCTTTGTTCTGCTTATTATTTCTGGAAAATAAGTATGGTTGAAATGAATTAGAGTGTTTTTATAAGTGACTCCCAAAAGTTCATTTAATTTCTACAAGCTGTCAATTGGAATTTAAGAAATGTCCCCAATATAATTCAGAAGTATATTTTAGGAGAAGCTCTTACAGAGAAGCATTTCCTAACAGCCTGGATTGCTCCTGGCTTTTGCTCTCCTTGTTCTTTCACATAGGACAGTAGCCTTAACAAGGGGGGGGAAGTCATTATTTCTTCAGCGCTGCACCCTCAAAGATGTACTGGCCACAAACCCCATCATCCAGCATGCTGCCAAGTAAGTACGTGCAGGATGCTATGTTGGCAAAAACGTGATATAGGGATGTGGTAAAATAGCAATAGCAATAGCACTTAGACTTATATGCCGCTTCACAGTGCTTTCCAGCCCTCTCTAAGCAGTTTACAGAGTCATCTTATTCCCCCCAACAATCTGGGTCCTCATTTTACCGACCTCAGAAGGATGGGAGGCTGAGTCAACCTTGAGCCTTTCAGGATCGAACTGCTGAACTGCTGGCAGCGGCAGTCAGGAGAAGTACCCTGCAGTACTGCATTCTAACTACTGCGCCACAATTACTCGTATTAAGATATTAAGATAATGGGATTCAGCCATGCTAGATTTAATTACCATGTTTCAAAACTAGAAATTCTTTTCGTCCCCATTTAGCAATGAATTCACAAGCCTATGGAAAGGTATTTCTTTGTACCTTTCACGTGCCCCATTAAAACCCAACTTTCATGTTCTCTAAGAAGGCTTCAGGACAATTTCACCTCCAATCATTTGGAGAACAGCAACCATGGGGCAAAAACAGAGGTCCTTTCTCCAAGGTGCACTTTCATGACTCTCTGTCTTTTTTTCTGCACAACAAAGCTTCTTCTTAAAAAGCTGAAGTGGCAATTTGCTCTGGCAACTTTCACCAATGCAGCTTTAAGGGCACATTCCTAAAGCCTGAAGGTGATTCGGTTATCAAATGTAATTGATGGATATTTTGCACTCTCCTATTGTGAGGCGACACTCAACTATGCCACATACGAGCTTTCTTGCATCGGATCGCATGAAGGTAATAACAACTCCTATTAGGCAATCTGATGCCCATCAGATATGCTAAGACAACAATTCCCATAAGCCCTGCTCAACCGAGAGGTAACCATGGGAATTGGTCCTACGACCTGTAAATTCCTATTACCAGGTGATCCCAGGAGGAGTTGGCAGAAAGGTGTATGCTTTTTTTTGCTTTTGAATCAAAGCACTATATTGTATTTCCCACTTCAGTTGGACACCAGGCTGAGGAAAGTTGCACCGGACAGATAAAGGAGGAATTGCAATCAGCATCAATTGAAAAGTTTACTTATTAAAGAAACAAACCAAAGAGTGAATCTCACTGCCTATTCCATGGGAGGTTAGCCATCAGGTGATGCAAGACTAGAGGTAACACAGCCAAAGGGTCCTTAGTCTAAGGACTCTATCCCAGAAGGCAAAATACCTTTGATGGTGCTCGTAAATTACCTCCAGGTGCATAATTTCTGTTACTTCTCCCCCCACCCACCCAGGGGTGGGATTCAGCCAGTTCGGACCAGTTCGGGCAAACTGGATGCTAATTTTACATCTGGTTCGCCAAACCGGTAGTTCCAAGGACTGGCTGGCTCTGCCCACCCTGCTCCTCCCCTCCCAGGAGTCTCCACGTGGACCTTTTTGGATGCCAGGTAAGTGCAGGGCCCGAGTGTTGGCTCGGGGAGGCTGAAAAACAGGCCTCCCGGAAATTCTGGAAGTCCGAAAACAGGCCCATTTCTCGTCTCTGGAGGGCCTCCGGAGCCCGGCGGAGGCTGTTTTTGCCCTCCCGGAGGCTCGAGGAAAACATCTAGAGCCCAGGGAGGGCAAAAATGCCCCCCCCCGCCGCCATGGTGCAGGAGGCTGAGTAGGTCGCGCCCACCTAGCAACCGGGCAGACAACCAGTTGCTAAACTTTTTGAATCCCACCCCTGTCCTCACCCCCAGCTACTATAGGGCCATCTCCCTCCCTCCCAGCCACAGGGGAAGACAAGGACTGCTTGGAGGCGGCTGTGCACAGTGTCCTAAGTGAGCGCAAGCAAGAAACAGCAAGGCTTTCTTTGTAGGCTGACATAGGGGGAAAGCAAGTCTGTCTTCAGCAGAGCAGGACAAAATTCACCACTGAAACTCTCCCAGCAGAAAGGGACAACTTAGCACCTACCTGTGCTGCTCAGGCGACTGGCTCACAGAGTGCCACTTGAACGTAGAGCCCTGAGGGGAAAAAAGTGCAAAAAAGACCATTAGCCAAGAGTTTAGCAGAAGGCAGGCCTCAAACCTCACTCAGAGGTAGTGCTGGTGGCACTGAGCCAAGGACTGGCACAAGGGAGCCACAGAACAACCCCAGAGTCAGCTGCCTTAAAGGCTGCATTCGAAGCACATTTTCCTGCCACCTAATGACTCTTCTTTCAGTCCTTAAAGCGGCATCAAGAACTGAGAGAGAACCTTTGCCTACCTGCTTTACCGAGCTGTTGTTAAGAATTGCTTGGGCCATTTTCATTACGTGCTTTCAACGATGCTAAAAACTCAGTTTTGTCAGCTTGCTCTGGATGCCTGTCACTGCCCAACCTGGCAATGTAAACAGGTTGCCAAAATGAAACAAGGCCTCTGCCTTAGCTAGCTAGCTCCAAAGCAGAGGTTGTTTTGGGAAGCCAGTTGCTAGACAAGAGGCCATTCATGCAGTTGGTTAACAGCACACAAGGGAGGGGAATTCGGATGGGGAGCCTGCTGGAGGGACGCTGAGGAGGCATTCCCTGTTCTTCATCCTGTACCCCCCTACCCCCCTATAATCTGGATTGTGCTTCCTGCATCTCTGGCTGATGTTAGAAACAACAGTTCCTTTGCTCCAGGGGATGTCTGTCCTCTGATGCCATCACCAGCCCAACTTGGATTGCTACCCGTAAACTGGCTATTCAGTTTTATGAAGCCACTTGCACAATGCATGAATGGGAACTCCTCTACGTTGAAAGCACATTAGGTCGCTCATTCATGGACATTCAGAATGAGGTTTCTGTTTCATTGCTTGGAGCACAAAAAAAAAAAAAACCTAGTCAAGGAAGCCGGCCGAGATTAGCATCACATGACTAAAAAAATTGATCAAAACAAATGGCACATCACCATCTAGGGTGCTGAATCTCCTAGGGGCATCTTGGTGCTTTATATCCACATGAGCCTGAAGATTTCTTGGAATTGCATCTCAAGCTTGGTTAAGTTTCCCCACCCCAAAACCTCAAAATGCCAACCAAGAGGGTCTTACACCCACCACCGGGGTTGATGAAAAGCACTCAGAAAGTCACATCTGAACACTGTAGGCTTTCAAAGCTACGTGGCTGGGTGCCACGGAAAAAGAAAAACCTCGGGAAGAGAAAGCCCATTTTATTCCAAAGCCCTAATTTTAAAATAAAATTAACTGCCAAGCCCATTCGGAACAAAGACTTTCATTGTGGATGCTTCCACACAGTACATGATGGGAACTGAAATTTGGAGGAACAATTAGGAAAAAATAAATTATTAATACAAATGGATTCAACCACCCTTGGAGGTGGGTGGTGCCCCACATTCATGCCATGTCGCGTCCCCTGAAGAATTTCAGCCATCTTGGCATAATGGCAAACAACACGGCAATTGATAATGCTCTGGCTTTCATTACACTTTCCGAGTCGTACAAGGGTGCAAACGTGCATGTCTTTGGTTTATGGCTGAACTCAGCGTCTCCTGCAAGGCGCAGCCAAGAAACGAAGCATCAGTTTTCTATTAGGCAGCTACACATGCAATTGGAATTATGCTTGAAAATAAACAGCTGTTCATGTAGGACTTCATCCTGCCCGCCTCTGACAAGCAAGCACTCCACCCTCTTCCCCCAGCCTAGAATGAACTCAGTTTTAACCTGTAGGCACCAAATCTCTTTTTATACACACAGCTGCAACCATTTGCAAGCATTTTTTAAACTTGGATTTAGGATTGCGATGACTCTTCAGAAGAGAATGGTGGGGCGGGGGGGTAGGGAATGGCATAAGCAAGGGTGGAGACAAGGGTTTCCAGCTGCACGTTTCAATGAAATGGGCCTACTTGTCAACATGGACAATGGCATTTCAGTGACCTCAACAAGCTTCCATCAGTGAAGTGGGATATTGGGGTGGTCTGCTGAGAATGGAGTAAATAGATTTGAACCTGTAATAGCACTTGATTCCCAAGGCATATGGGAAGGGTCTACCCCAGCCCTGCCTCTTTCCTCCAGAGAAGTCTGGGCAGAACCCTGGAGGCTGTAGCAAGCTAGTCAAAAGTCAAATTCTTCTAAATAAAAACAGAAGTTACTGAAAGCAGAACCTGAGCCGTCCTAAGCCTTATCCAGACATTCTGCTTTGGAGCTGAGAAAGAGAAAAGACAGGGCTATACTGATCTCAGGAACAAAGGCGATATAAAAATAATAACATACAAAAAATAATAACATAAAAAGACCAACAAAGTGATACAGATATTGGTTTCCCTACTGGTGGCAGATGAACACATTCCTCCTCCCATGTATCCATCCATTCTGCACTTAAGTCCAATGCTTGAATAAGCAGAGCTATTGTGTCCGCTAAGAACCTCTCCCAAATATTCTGATTAGCTATCAGGGGGAATGTTTTCTGCATTAAGCTTGTAGTCTAGCTATAACATGCCTCTATATATATGAAAAATGGTTGCAGGATTTGGGTTTGGCTATTATTTATTTTTGAAATAGTTTTTGCTCAGTTTTCAGAGGCTCCATGAGAATGGCAGGTGTCCTTGCAACAGCCTCCATCCAGACCTCTGGAAGTCGTGTGAAAATAGGGCGTGCTTTTGCATCATTTTTGGATGCTGACGAGGCCGTGGAAAAAGCATTCCGTGAAGCTGATTCAAGAACGAAGCCTTCGCGTGTGGAGCAAGCTCGGGTAGGCCGCAGGGGCCTGTCAACAGAAAGAGAACACCGTCTGAAGGTAAGCAGGGCATGGCAGATCCTGAGAGTGCTGGATTGCAGGACAATTGTACCTTAGGGAACGGCGGAGGCAGCCTTTTTGAGTGACAACAGTAGCACTAGGGGTGAAATCGAAGCCTCGGCCTACACTTCAGGCCCACCCTGAATATTGCTATTCAGGATGGCCTAGATTGGCAGGTGTTTATGTGTGTGAGGGGAGAGAGAGAATTGTTTCTCTTTTGTTAAAGGTGGTGGGGCGTGTGTGACACCCCAGCAGTGTCAAGTTAGGCATTTTCCAAATGTTTGACATGCCAAGCCCCAAAGGTTTGCCATCATTGGTCTAAGACGTTGCTGGGATCTTTTAAAGATGCACGTCGTTAAGGCAGGAAAGGAAAATACCCAATTGTCCCAAGAACACAAGCATTCGAAACTTCTTTCCGCCCACCCCCAGCTCAGCTCCAGGCTGACCCAAAGTACAATAGAGAGAATGTTCCAATTCTCCAATCCTCCCTCCTCCCCTTTGGCTTTGAACCGCTGCATCCAGCCAAGGAAACCAAATGCTGAGTTCACAGGCTCAACCTCAGAGCCTTGAAGCTGCCAGCTGGGTTTCGGTGGGCGGTGGGGGGGGAGGGTGCTTGCCTGTCGGCGTGTGTTGCTGCCACGTGTAGAAGAAGCCAAAGAGCCAAGCGGGTTGCTGTTTGCAGAGAGTGTGCGAGCCCACTGACCCTGCTGGGGGATGAGACAGCTTGCATTGCAAGCCACCGGAGGGAAGAACCTCTGGAGCTGAAGAAAGAGGGTCTTGCCAAAAGCAGCAGTGATAGAAGCTTTTCCAAATGGCAACCAGCGGAGAGCGAGCGGATGCTCGTGTTGCAGAACTACCCCATTTCTCTGATTATTCATCCCCTTTCGTCCTCTTGCGTTGCTCCCTGGGCCCAAGATGTAAAGGCGCAGCCTCAGACCTGCAAAGAAGCCTGTCTCCACCAGTAATGAAACCCAGACACTGCGAAAAACATGTGCTTCCAATATCAGGCGGGGGCGGCAGGAACAGGGAGAAACGCTAAACGCCCTTTTGGGCTGAAGAGTGTGTGCCAGGCAGCCAGGATTGT
>JANHGC010002915.1:128952-142070 GCA_027560395.1 Boaedon fuliginosus | reverse complement strand
GGTGGGATTCGATCTGACAACCTGCTGAACAAGTCAGCAGAGACTGCAGTGCTGCATTTAACCACTGCGCCACCGCTGCATTTAACCACTGCCATCCCCTAACCTACCTGTAATTGTTGCACCCCTTTTTAAGGTGATAGTATTACAAGACTGGCAAAAGATAAATTTCAGTCATGAGTTTTTTTGTATGCTGCTCCTATCATCCTCGTCTAAATGGGTGCGGAGTATTTTTGAGAACATAAAACTGTTCAGTCCTGCTCTGTAGTGTTTGTTTGTCCTTGCTTGGTTGTTGATTCAGATATGATAATGTTTTCAGTCTAAGGCTATTATTCCCTTTATGAGCTGTTTTAAATACATGCTAGGATGTTCTTGCTGGGAATTCTTTTCCAGATTGTTGGACCTGACAAAAGATTCAAAATCTGTAGATCAATATCTAACAAACTTTCTCCATTTTTTTTGGTCTCTTAAATGGATAAAGAGTAAAGCAAAAATTCTCAAACGGATGTTTTGAAAAATAATGCACAGTAGTTTAACCCATGACAAATGTGCAGCATCCTTCTGGCTCTCCAGGGGGAAAGCAGAGAGCACTACTAGTTGGCCAATCTCACAGCTGTACAGAGCACAACTGTCATGTCCTGGAAACATGCTTTTTAGGGCAAGATTAAAGCAGAAACAAAATCCCAAACTTCTAAGATATCCAATGAGCAGAACGTCATTAACACTGGAATTCTATTCATGCTTTACATGTAAGTAAATTCTACTGAGATGAGTGGCGCTTCTTACCAGGCAATTATACAGGATGAATATGTTGCACCAAAACAAAAAGAACAGGAAGGCCAGCTACCTTGAATGTTTCACTTTCACATTTCTGGTTCACTGGGCAAGGTCAGAACTTCCCTAGAAGTTATTTCACAGATGAGTAATTCTGAAGCACAAAAATTCCAGTAGGTAGCCTTGAATTTACAACTATTTTTAGTGACAGTTCAAAGTTACAACGGTACTGAAAAATGTGACTTACAACCAGCTTCATACTTACCATCACCCCATAGTCACATGATTAAAATTTGGGTGCTTGGCAACTGGCATGTACTTATGATAATTCCAGCTTCCCACAGTCCTGTGATCGCCATTTGCAACCTTCCCAGCCAGGTTCCAACAGGCAAAATCAATAGTGGGAGCCAATTCGTTTAATGATCATGATTCACTTAGCAACTGCAGTGATCTGTTTAATAATTGTGGCAAAGAAGTCGTAGAATCTGGCCTCATTAACTTGCAACCACTTTGCTTAGCAATTTTTGCCCCAATCGTGGTCGTAAAATAATTATCTGTATTCTGAAATAGATCCAATTCAAGCCCTAACATTTGCTTTATTCTCAGAGCACAATTCCAATAATATTGAGGTTTTTTCCCCATAGTAATCTTTTATACAATTGTTAGGAACGTAGCTTCATGTAGCTCAGTTATATCTTTGAGATACTTTATGTATTTATCTTTTCATTCTTAGCTAATATTAAAATTCAAGCATGTAAACTACAGTGTAGATAAGTCAGAACAAACATAAAAAGTCAGAGTTTATGTGAATAAAAACAAACTTTTAATAATGTACAACCAAAAATTTGACAGCCTCATTCTTATATTAAAACAAAAGATTTCTTTCCTATATTACATCTATTTACACTTGCATACTGAGGAGATAAAGTGTCTAAGTGGCTATTTTACAGTCTTTCTCTAGTAAAACATATAAAACCTGAAACAAATATAAAGGTCAAGAAGGAATCCATTTTTGGGACAAGAAAGACAGAACAGACAAGACAATAGTACCAAGAATGATCTATTCTGAAGCCGGTGTGACCCCCAACTGCAAGTTATACCATATAAGTTTTGGAAAAGATTAAGGGCATGGCAATTTCAGTTTTCTACTGGGAAATTTCATATCAAGACTCTTTAATGTCTGTTCTGATAAAACTGGCTGATGTTCCCCAAATGGAATTTAGCATTGGGATTCTATCCTGCTATTTGTAAATCTCATGGCTGGGTTATTTCACCATTGGACTAAACTTTCATGAAAAAAACTCAATGTACCATGACAGTTACTGGTTTAATTTGCAATGGAACCTCCTCCTACTAGTTCTTTTTAAATAACTATGAAGGAATTTTTAAATAACCATATGAAGGAATGGTTAGAACCATTAATGCTATTGTTATCAAAGACAGGATATTTGCTCCTCTTAGTCAAAAATGCCAACTGTAGTAGCTAACTATCACGTCATTGGAGTGATATAGACACATCAAATAAACGTCTTAAATAAGCACCCAACTCTGCTTGATTAAAATGGTGCAATTTGAGGGCCCTTTTTTGAATATGCCTACAGTCTGAAATCAGGCAAATGTTCATGTTTTCCATTTAGGAAAAACAATTCTTTGGTCATTTTTACTTTGTCATGATAACGCAAAAATAGGGAAAAATTCTGAAGAGTCCAATTTTGCTGGATTAATTTCAGGGTTTCTTTATGAATAAAATTGTTCTTGTCCTCTCTGGACTGGATGCCAGGAGGGCAGAGCCTATTGTGGGGCCTGAGGTGCCACCAGATATGATCTGGATTATTTTGAGCTTGTGGAATCCAAGGAAGCAGATAGAATCCTCTGCAGTCTGATCCACCACCATTATGTTGTATTCTTGACTCCTTTGGGTGGCTGGCTAAGGTGTGATCAGCTGGATCTGGGAGGTCATTTGTGCTTCTTTGAGAGAGAAGCTGATGTTGCCTGCTTTGAAGGGAGTAACTGAAGAAGAAAAACCTGGGTTCGGCTGTGCTTGATAAAGTTTGGCCTATATGTAATCTACCCTTCCAGGAAAGGGTATTGAGAAGTACTGGGAATTAGCTAGAGAAGATCCTAGAGGAAGCAGATTATCTGGACCCTGTTCAGTCAGGATCCAGACCTGATTATGGGACAAAAATGGCACTGGCTTTCCTGATAGATAAACTTCCTTCAGATGCAGATGGGGCGAGGGGACGATGCCCCTCTTAGTTTTATGAGAACTAAGCAATGTACAAATGTCATCAAGAATACCATGATGTCCTCCTTACAGGGAGTTTGAGGCACCATTTTACAGTAGTTCTGCTCCTACCTGAGAGTGTGGTCAGCCAATGACTTGTGGGAGATGCACCTGAATCCATGAAGTTTCAGTGTGGGATCCCTCAGGACTCCATCTTGTTTAAAAACTATATGAAACCAGTGGAACAGGCGATCTATTGGTTCAGGCTAAGCTGATAAGTAGCTTCAAATACTCTGGAAACATCATCTTGAGGGATGGTTTTTTAGAGAAAGAAATTGACTGCAGGATCAGCATGGATAGTCAAGCACTGGGATAGCTATGTACTAGAGTGCTAAATCAATACAGCATCCATATCTCCATGAAGCAAAAAGTCTACAGAGCTGTGATTAGCCCATCTCTTTATATACATGTGAATCCTGGACTCTCCATCAAAGATACATCAAACTGGAGAAATTTCACATGTGTGCTCTCCAATCAACCCTTGGCATTCATTGGCAAGACAGTCTCCAAACTGGAGGTCCTGTATTATGCAGAGTCCACCAGCACTGAATCCCCAATTATCAGAGATCAGAGGAGGTAGGATATGTCCTCACCATGGATGACCACTGTATGCCCTGCCAGTTGCTCTACTGGAGATAAGACTTTAAGGTCAACCATGCAACCTCTCCAAAGACACTGTGAATGAAACCGTAGGCCATGGTGACACTCAGCCATGGAAACTAGAAGCCACAACTAATGACAGAACATGCTGATAATCCCTGTGCTATGAAATCTTCACCAGCTTTGAAACTAAAGCACCATCGAAAACTGGAGGGGGGGCGGCGGCTGTGGGCAGCATCAACTATAAAATACAGTATTTTCTTCAAACCCTAAGAATTGCCAATGCTCAATTATACTTCACAACCCTGTAGATGTTTTGAACCAGCATCTATGAGGTTTGGATGCCACAAGCTAAGATAAAATTCTGCAAGGCAGGGTTGATAATGGTCAGTAGACCACTCTGGACTGCATTATCTCCCCCTGAAGGATGTGGTTGTCAATTTGGGGTCTGCATGGATTCACAATTCCTACTTAAATGACTGGTGGAAACTGTGGTCAGGTGGCTTTGCACTATTTACAATTCTACATAGAACAGAATGCCTTGTCTTCAATAATTCAGACTTTGTTTACTACTTGTCTACTGCAATGTGTATTACAATGAGCTGCCTTTGAAGACAATCTGGAAGCTGTACCTGATACAAAATGTGGCAGTAAGATTATTGGCAAGATAGCCACATCCAGCCAGAATTACACCTATATTAAAGATCCTACATAGGTAGGTGGTAAGCTTCTTGGCCCAATTCAAAGTGCTGGCCATTAGCCAGAGAGCCCTAAATGGCACAAGGTGGGACACATACAGGCAATATACCAGTGTTCACTGATTTAGTCATCAATAAAGGGTCTGTGAAAATTCATTCCCTTTGTGAGGTTTACAATATTCCCCAACTCAAGGAATATCCTCCCCGCAAAAATACATGTAATCACCACCTAATGTAAACAGATTAAAGCTATTTTATTTCAGTGCACTTTTGATCCTGGATCTTATCTTTTTATTTCTGCTCTCTGTAGTTATTTTTTTTATTGATAAGTATTTGAATTTGACTATTGTTATAGGTTGGGATTTTTTGTTTTGATGTTGTACAATTCCCCAGTTTCTTATGGGATTCGAGCAGATTACAAGCATTATTAAATAAATAACCTTTCATGCAGAATTAGCACTGGTTTATTCTGAGAAGGAAGCAACTGATGTAATATTTGTAGCAAATTACCATAAGGCATAATTGGGGGAATTCTATTCTAATTTAAATGGACTTTATACGAAACAGATTTATCTACCTCTAAGCTGTAGATGTAGGAGTAAAATGTCAAGTAGTATGCAATACGAATAGGACACACACTTTGGCAAAATTATTTACCACTTGGGAATACTGGGAAACAAAATATGTTTAAGGGAAGTACACACTTTTTAGCCTCAAGTTAATATGTCTATTACTTAAAATCTTCAACTTATCTATGAAAATCAAATGGCTCTTTTTAATTGGAGGTGGATTTGACAGTAAAATTATACACATGAACATTTCCATTACCTGAGCTCCAAGTGTAAATCTTCGTGATACATCGTTCTCAATTCCAACTCCAGCAATCATAGATGCCATTTCTTATTTATGAAAATATATGATTAACATACATTTCAAGGTGCCTTTTACTTTAGATCAGAAATGCAAGGAAGATTTTAGTAAATGGTGTCCCTTCGCTAGAGATTTGTGGTGGTCTCTGGCTCAGAAATGATCAGACCAAAATAATAGAAAAAGGCAAGTTTTACAATCAGAAGCACAAATCCCACATAGGCCTACAAACAAAAGCGCCTGAGATTTTCAAAACACAGCATTAAAGGAAGCTACAACTTGTTACAGACCTAAAGGAACATGTCAAATTGACTCCAATAGACAATGCAACTCTGCAATGTATATAATACAATCAAAGACACAAGAAAGGTTAAGGGAGAGGGAAGGAAAGACGTACACATGCCTATTCTGACAAACAACAAATACAGAATGTTTTATATTCTTATAAAATCCCCTGTCCAAGAAGGGATAACTCCTCCTCTTAGTAGTCAAGGGTTCATGGTTTATATAGAAACAGTTCCAGTGTAAAATTGAGCTGTGTGCATTTCTCAGTTTTTTTTTCTTTTTTTGCAGTGATTTCTTTATAAACAAATGAGAGGTAATTATCTATTTTATAAACAATAGTAAAAAAAGTTAAAATCCAGCCCCTCCGTTAAAATAAGAATTAAAAAAATTAATCAAACCACTCCAGTTAAAAGTTATGGCTTCAGGAGTTATCTATCAAACACCCAACCTACACATAATGGAGTCTAATGCATTATTTGCATCACAATACAATCTCAGGCTGCCCCCCCCCCCACCGCCAACAAAAAGATGTGACAGCCTAATCAGTCCTACTATGCCCTGATCATTTAATTCAAACAAAATGCATGCAGTTAATCCAGTCCCAATCCTTCCCTATCCCACCCCACCCCACGCCCAAGTGACACAAAGTAGCTTCCAGAATAAGGGAGATCATATTATATTTAACTATCTATCTATCTATATATATACACATAAACGTACACACACACACGCACACACACGCACGCGCACACATACACATCAGCTTTATTTTGCAGTCATTGTTCCTTGAAAGGACAAATGTTGCCAGGAAGTCTCTGAGTGCATATTTCTCCATAGCCATTTCATTCCGTAGAGAAATGTAAAACACCGGAGTTGTTCTGCCAAAGGCACCTTGAGAAATGGAAGGGCAATGATCCTAAACGGTCAATTTTGTTTGTCTTTCTTTAACTAGGAAAGCACCAATTTCAGCAGATACCTAATTCTTCCACAATTCTTTCCTCTTGCAAGGTAATCATTGCTACCCATTATGGGAGAATTTTAAACTAAAAAACAAACACACACAATCGAAGTATTTTCCCTGCTTTAAAAAAAAGGAGGGGAAGAATGGCAGTGAGACCATTTGTACAGCCCCCTCCCCCCAAAAGTCTACTATTTAGCAGGGCAGAACCCTACTCATTCCTAGTGAGAAGACAGCTAATTTATCAGCTAGTGAGAAATAAGGAATTAGCACCTGCACTTCACAAAAGGACACTCTACATTGTCAACATGCACAGGAGCACAAGCAGACACAATACACACCTACAGGGCAAAGGGATGCATACCTTTGCACATGCACACGCTGTAATTCTGGCTTAGGAACTGTTGAGCTAGAAAAGGGCCAATATCTGGCCAGACAAAGTGCACACAAGGTGCCTGTGTGTACATGTCAGTCCTCAAAACCTTCCCCTTGCCACACTTCTTAATCCACTAGAAAGTATGTTCTCCCAAGCCACAAGGCTTTCTCTAATCAGCACATAACTCAAATTTACAGGGATTTCCATAAGAGAAACAAGGTTATATTGTGACTGACATTCTCCTATACAAGCCCCTCAGAACGCTCTTGAGAGGGAATTCAAAAAAGATGTGTTTCACTCTTGAATGAGGAAATGAGTGAAGTCTCTAATGTTGATCCTCCTCACCTGGCCACCTGCAGGCCAAGCTGTCCAGTTGATAGCAGCAGGCTGAATACAAAGACGAGGTAGGCCTTCTTCACCACATCAATTCTTGCATGGCAGCTTTTTGTGCACTTTCCTCAAGATGGTGCTTGCAGTCTAAATTTTCACATCTTCCTGGATACTGAGTTGAGACAGAGTTTTCTTGATGCGTAAAGCTGTTAGTCGTGCTGCTCCATTGGCATACCAGCACTCTCGCATCATTTTCCCCATAATTCGCAAAGCCTGGGAACATGGGGAGAATGGCATCAGGAGAAATCTCTTTCCAACAGATCAAATCCATTTTAAAAAAACAAACCACGAAGAATAGGCTGCTTTTATGCTTATGATGCTGCTTTGTACTTAAGCTTTTTTACTGGTATGCATTTAAAACTGCAGTGGCATCTTATTTTCTTATTAGAAAATCTAGTCACAATAAAATTCAGTGTTTGCCAATTGCCTCTTAAAAGAAAAAAAGTTTGCCTTTCACAATCATGAAAAAGACAATTCTTGTGACTGACTGCATTTCCACAGAACTCAAAGCTGTTTTTAAAAACGATGGTTTGTTAAAATATTCCATAGTAGCATAAACACTATGCTATAATTGGGGTTTTTTTGGTTTTTGCTTTGTATTACAGTATATGAAAATCAAGCCAGAGCCAATCCAACTTCTTTTTAACACTTTGAAGCCAAAATCTGCACTTGAGTTTTGTCTTTTACATGTAAACTATTCATTTTTCCCTTTCTACACACAAGAAAATTTGAAAAAAATGGTTGTGTTTAAATGCCATGTCTGGCTATAACGTGGTCCTGTTTGGTTTGGCTTGAAATGTGTGATGTGTGAATCCAATGTTATGTTATTCAAAGTGCCACAGTTATGCAAATCTTAGCTTAGTGCAATGTATAACCTAGTCAATTTTTAACTGACTGGCTAGAACAGTGGTTCTCAAAGTGGGTGGTACCGCCCCCTAGTGGGCGTTGGAGCAGTCAAAGGGGGCGTTGGAAGCTCCATGTGGAATTAGGGGGCACCAGGAACCAATCAGTGGGCAGCAGAGGATTCAGTCGGCTCCCATGCTGTGCCTGTGCAATGAGCCAAGGGAGGGGAGGGGCTTCTCACTGAGAGCTTCCCACGTGGTTGTTAGTGATGCATGGGTCAGAGCGGTGCTGGCGCGGCATATATTCCTGTCCTCTATCCTCACCATTACTCGGGGCTAGGCAACAAGCGGGGCATTCAAGGGGCAGGGCTTGGGCAGCTCACACACCCCTGCCCTGGGGGCGGGGCTTGAGCTGCTCACACCCTGGGGGATGGGGCTTGGCGCGGGGATGTTAAGCATTCAATTTTTTCTAAAAGGGGGCGGTGAACCAACAAAGTTTGAGAAACTGATGTAGACCAATATTTCTTTATTTCATCAACTTTAAGACATATTTAAGCAACTTTATGATGCTGGCTGGGGAATTTTGGGAATTGAAGTTCACACATCTTAAAGTTGCTGAGGTTGAAAAACACTGATCTAGGTCAAGATAGGCTACAGGGATGCTAGGTGACAGCTTCTACTGCCACAATATATTCTTGCCATCTTCCCATATTAAATGACTAGTCATCACTGGTAGAAAGGCTACCATACTTTCAGAATATGACCTTGTTTTGCTTTAATGAAGTTATCATTTATGTTTGAAATTTGTTACAAAATTATGATGGCCTCTGAACCTGTGAAGACCATGTCTTTCAATTGCAACATTTTGGAAGAAACATTTTTAGCTTCGGTAATTCTTTTCTGTAATGTACATATTATCAATTTGTCATAAGTGAAATTTTGAAGATGGGAAGGCTGATTCTTGAGTGTGATCCTAGGCTATTTAGTCTAGTTTTTATTTCGTCAAACTATTGCCATACATGAGATTGGGACCAAGAAAGTGTCCAGAAGAAAATCTTTATTAAAATACAGTTATTTGTATTGGAGTCATTTTTGGGGGGGCTTGGGAAATATACTAACACATTCTTCCTTGTTTCTTTAGCCCTTAATGAAAAGATTCCAGACTGTTTTGAAGACCTACCTCAACAAACAAAAAGGAAAGTTTACTGATGAAATACAAGAGTTGGTATGATTTTTTTTGCTTGGAACTTATTTCTGTTCGTATCTTGGCATTTTTGCTGTCTCACTTCCTCTTTCTCATGACTGCAGACAGTAGCCATAAAGAGTGGGAAAACGCAGAGGGAAGAACTTGGTGTGCTCCTGTATGGCTTTCAGCAGCATTTGGCCCGGCTGCAGATGGAACTGGAGAAGAACCACAGTTGCCATTCTCAGATTGCCATGGCACGGCGGCAGCTAGAGGAGGAGTTGCATGACCTTAGAGATGCATATAAGAAGACATTCCAGGGCACCCAGGTTGAACGGAAAAGAGGTGATCAATTCCGCTGTTGCAAAGTTGTCTTATTTATTTGTTTGTTTGTTTGTTTATTTATTTCGATTTATACCCCGCCTCTCTTCCCTGGTCAAGGGGAACTCGAGGCGGCTTACAACAATATAAAAATACATTATGTACAATATAATATATTAAAATTACTATTTAACAGTAAAAAGTAACAACCTGCAATCACATTCATCCAAGGAGGGGCACATTAATCCCAGGCCTTCTGCCAGAGCCAAGTCTTTGTAGCTTTACGGAAGGCCAACAAGGTGGGGATGGTCCTGATCTCTACAGGGAGCTGGTTCCAGAGGGTCGGCGCTGCCACAGAAAAGGCTTTTGCACGGGGGCCCGCCAGCTGGCATTGTTTGGCTGACGGGACCCATAGCAAGCCTTCTCTGTGAGGTCTGACTGGGCGCTGGGAGGGATAAGGTAGCAGAAGGCGGTCTCAAAGGTACCCTGCTCCTAAGCCATGTAGGGCTTTAAAAATTGTTACTAGCACCTTGAATTGCACCCAGAAGACTACTGGCAGCCAGTGAAGCTCGCGGAGGATTGGTGTTATACGGGTGCGCCGAAATACACCCTCAATCACTCGCATGGCTGCATTTTGCACCAGTTGAAGTCTTTGAGTGCTCTTCATGGGCAGCCCCATGTAGAGCGCATTACAGTAGTCCAATCATGAGGTGACGAGGGCATGTGTGTCTGTGAGAAGAGCCTCTTGGTCCAGGAAGGGGCGCAACTGGCGCAGCAGGCAAACCTGCGCATAGGCACCCTTAGTCACAGCTAAAAGATAGTCTAATTGAAGCTGTGGATCTAAGAGTACCCCCAAGTTGCACACCCATTCTGCAGGGAGTAATTTATCTCCCCCAGCATTAAAGATGGATAATCAATTGGACCATGGGGGGGCAATACCTACAGACACTCGGTCTTGTCAGGGTTGAGCCTGAGCCTACTGGTGCCCATCCAGACCTTTACATCCTCCAGGCACAAGGACATCACCTCAGCGGCATCACTAATTCGATCAGGGGCAAAGATGTACAACTGGGTATCATCAGTGTGCTGATGGTATCCTACCCCGTCGTTGGATGATCTCACCCAGCGGTTTCATGTATATGTTAAATAGGAGAGGGGAAGAGAGCATTTTTTTGAAAACATTTTATTATAAAAATAATATTTCTTAAGGACAAAACACAAATACGTTATTGTAGATAACATTTATACCCTGAATTTAACATACCAACTTATTGTAATAGAGCAAATTGTCAAAATTTATACCGACCATTAGGTCTGAATTGATTCAAAACTGAGATAAAGCTCTTTCTTATAACCTTTTACAAAATTGTACTTTCATAAATTAATTCAATCACTCACTCTATACTGCAGATTTTATATTTCCATTGGACAAAGAGTTACTACTCTTTGTCCAATGGTTACTACTATAGTTACTACAATAATTACTGCTAGATAATTGATGCCCAAGCTGTCACTTGAAAGAGAAAAGGAATATATTTGGAACTTTTTTTTACTTATTTATGTATTCAAATTTCATAGCTGCTCATCTCAACCAAATAATTATGGGAATTTGGAAAGGGATATAAAGACATCTTAGCAATTTAATAAAGTATGCATATAAGGGAGAGTACTCAACAAGATTTCATTTTATTTTCAACCTATTAATTTATAACATTGGAATGTACTAAAGAATAAAGAACAGAATTTAACCAGTGCTTGCATTTGAAGGTAATGTAGAAAATGAAAGGATTAGAGCTTTGCAATATTGTAACTGGAAAAATGCCATGACTTGGCAATAACTAGAATTTAGGATGGAAAAGGGGGAAAAGCAGTGGTTCTCAAAGTAGGCGGTACCGCCCCCTAGTGGGCATTGGAGCAGTCTATTTATTTTATTTTATTTTATTTGTTTGATTTATATCCCGCCTCTCTTCCCCCAATGGGGAACTCGAGGCGGCGTACAACAATATAAAATGTGCCCATTTACTAAAAATAAAATCATTTATACATTCAATCACACATTCATACATACAGTCTAAAGGGGTGTTGGAAGGTCCATGTGGAATAGGGGGCGCCAGGAACCAATCAGTGGGCGGCAGAGGATTCAGCCGGCTTCCATGCTGTGCCTGTGCAATGAGCCAAGGGAGGGGAGGGGCTCTCACCAAGAGCTTGCTGCGTGGATGTTAGCAATGCATAGGTCAGAGGAGTGTTGGCATGGCATATATGCTTGTCCTCTATGTCCTTACCATTACTTGGGGCTAGCCCAACCCCCAGCAGTGCCCTAGGCAAGGAGCGGGGCATTCCAGGGGCAGGGCTTGGGCAGCACACCCTTCCACCCTGGGGGTGGGGCTTGGGAGGGGGGGCATTAGGCATTCAATTTTTTCTAAAAGGGGGCGGTGAACCAACGAAGTTTGAGAAACACTGGACTAACCTATTAGTTAGGGGCACATGTATATTGGATGCACGTGTAAAAATCAAGCTAGGCCTTACTTTCAGGGGAGGACATATTTTCAGGGAAACAGGGTAGGTATCAGCAAGAACTCAAGAGTTGTATAAAGTGCACAGAAGCATAAGGTTTAGAGGACAACCAGTATAAGGCCCAGAGTCACCTTATCAGAGAGATAGGTAGCATATACTGTAAATTTAATAAAAAAATATTTTTTTTTGCCTTTTTAAAAGCACTCTGGACAAAGAACACAAAACGATGCAATGCACAGTTCCAGGATGAACGAACGATACTAGCAAAGTCGTTCATCTCCAAGAGCCAAAACTAACCAGAATTATGCCTTCCTTTTCAAACGATCTCAAAATAGTAAGAATGGAAACACTTGGATTTTGTACCTCAACAATTATGCTTTGGGATCCATCTGAAACAATACAGGCCAATCTTATTTTTATTGGTGGGAATGTTTTAACAAAAGTAGTTGTTGCTGTTGTTTTAAATAACGTTTAGGTAAATGTAAAACTAATTGCACAGGAAATGACAGGAAATTTCACGATTTGGAATTATTATGTGGTAATTCTCACAAGATCAAAAGTAAATAGCCTAATGCCAAATCTGTCTGTTAACAAAAAGAGAGGCAGCTGGAAACTAGGCCTCCTACTCCAAAAAGAACATTTTTAGGCTTTTCTGTTCTTTGGGCACAGGAATTTTGCGTATTGATTTTATTATAAACAGAGCTTGTATTTGATACACAGTACTTGCTTTCCTGACAGTTTCACATATATTCTACAATACCTACTTATTTGAGCTTTTGTGTTCTTCATTTCTTTGGTTATGGTTATTGGAATTATCAGCTGGGAAAAGCTTGTTTTCTGCATTTGAGTTTAAATCAGGGGTAGGTTCCTACTGGTTTGCTAGTTACCCGCTTTGTGGGCGCGCTTGCCGATCGCCTGTCAAACGTGCACTGCGCGCAATTGACTTCGAAATCTTCGTGGTGTTCTGCAAGCACTCTGATCCAACAGCTGCGCGGCGGCTATCCGCGTTTGACAGGCAATCGGCAAGCA
>JANHGC010002915.1:84817-95361 GCA_027560395.1 Boaedon fuliginosus | reverse complement strand
CCGGCAAAGCCAGGTCTTCAATGCCTTGCGGAAGATCGGCAAGCTGGAGATGGTTCTGATCTCCGTGGGGAGCGAATGCCTCCCAGCGCCCAGTTAGATCCCACAGAGACGGCTTGCTACGGGTCCCGTCAGCCAAACAATGTTGGCTGGCGGGCCCCCGTGCTAAAGCCTTCTCTGTGGCAGCGCCGACCCTCTGGAAACAGCTCCGTCGAAATTAGAACTATTTCCACCTTGTTGGCCTTCCGCAAGGCTGTAAAGACCTGGTTTTGTTGGATGGCCTGGAAATGATGTGCCCCCCATTTGGATGTATGATTGTTGTTTAGGTATTTTATATTGTATATTTTTAACTACTGTTGTTAGCCACCTCGAGTTCCCCTTGACCGGGGAAGTGAGGCGGGGTATAAATTTAATAAATTAAATTAAATTAAATTAAATCATCAATATGCTGATGATATCCTGTTAAATATTTCCAAAGAGGAGATGTAGTGAAGGTTCCAACTTTGCATTTAGAGGTGTGAGGACTGGATGGGATGAAAGAAGTTCAGACTGAATTTCAGAAACATAGACAGACTGTTTATCCTCAAAATATATTAGTTTCTATTTTATTTCTAGATGGGGCTGCATTCTCCCTGAAAGAGCAAACCTGTGATCTAAAATTTCTTTTGGTCTCACAGCTTCAGTATGAACACCAGTGGAAGCTATGGCCAGAACTTTTGCCTCACTTTATCTGGTATACCAGCAATAATATTTATTGGAATAGGATGCGTTAGCAACTGTCACTCATATAAGGACACCTTGTGCTTAGAGTACTATAGTAGTGGCCAAAATTGTGGAAACCCTTTGGGAAAAGTGTATTTTTGAAGTTTGATGGCTAATAACACCACTATTTTTCGAGTAGTACCATAAAATTATATATCAGTGGAAAGATAATTTAATCAATAATGTAATGCAACAACATTTGTTCAATTATCCATATTCTATTAAAAGCTATAGCCGAATAACCAGTAAAAGGAAGCACAACTTGCTTAGGTTGATATCAGGTAGCTTTCCTTCATATGATTGTAGTCAATGAAACTTAACAAAGGTGGCATTTCTAGGTTTTTGAAGAGGTACAGTATAAGGACAGTCACTACAAAACCACACTGGTAAGGGCAGGAAAAGGTGCACAACAGCAAGTGATGATAGAAGAATTAAAGAGACTTGTGCCAATGTCACAGAAGAAAATCAAACACATAATCAACTCATCCTGTTCGATTTGTTGAGGATTCCTCCCTCATATGAAGGTGGAGAGTTAAGTTCAGAAACAAGCCTATGTGAGCTCTCTAGTTCAAAAATATAGAATTCTTTATCTCATATCTTCCCAATCGAACCATTTTTATAATAAAATGTTATTTAATTGTGTCCAATTCTTGGAGACTGCCTGGAATGCCTGCAGTTTCTTGCCAAGATTTTTCGGAAGTGATTTGCCAGTGCCTCCTTTCTAGGCTGAGAAAAAGTAATTGGCCAAGGTCACCCAGCTGGATTTGTGCCTTACTTATGGTCTCCTGATTTCTAGACTGATGCCTTACCATTATTCCAAACTGACTCTCCAATCATATTTTGCTATTGGCAAATGACACGATCTAAGTAATCATAGTAAATCTCAGAAGCCAAACAATGCTGGCTATGCTTGGATCAGACTTCTTGTAAAGTTGTTTGGTAATTTGAAAAACATATTGACTGGAAGAAAGTAATGGCAAACCACTTACAAAACACCTCCCAAAAACTGCATGGACGCAATCATTAAGAGTCAAATTGGACTTCTTTTGGAAGTATCTTTTAAATTATGGTTAATTCTGCAAATTATTAAAAATTCAAGACTGCTTGGTCGGCTTAACAGATTTTAGAAATATTTTAGGAAAGATTAAGAATTTTCTAATATTTTGTTTTAAATTATATATAAAATGTGAATGTGTGAAAAAATATTCACATTTTGGAAAAAAATCAAGAAATAAGGTAGACTAACATGAAACAATAGAAAGCCTAAGAGACACAAAAACATGATTTCTGGAAGTCCATGAATATAGTTAAGGATGAAAAGCAGTAGAAACTACTGCTTGTAACAGTTTTTATTTATTTATTTATTTTTATTCGATTTATACCCTGCCTCATTTCCCCGGTCAAGGTTTACAGATTCAGACTAAAGAAGAAGGGTTTCTTCTTTAAAAGAGGAATAAAAAACCCTTTTAACTAGAAATGGTAAAGTTAAATATTTTCTGATGGCTCCATCTTTAGTGACCAAGAGAACTATCTTACTCTAGATTTAATACTGAAAATAAGGCGGGGCACAAAGGCAACTCCAAGTACCACTAATAATTAACCAGAGCTTTGTCTAGTAGCCAATGACTGGGAAACAGTATACACTTATCAGTTCTGAAAAATTTAGTCTACAATTTGGAGGGGGGAAAATACATCACCCCAGTCCACATATTAGAGGTAGGTCATGTATGATTAACCACTGCATCCACAACAAGTACAAAAAGTCTTCTACATGGAAACAGCCTCTTAGTAATAAAAGGAATGACAGGATACCTACAACTTACAACAGTTCATTTAGTGACCGTTCAAAGTTACAACAGTGCTGACTTATGGCTGTCTTTCACACTTACAATAGTTGCAGCATCTCCATGGTCACGTGATTTACATCCAGGAGTTTGGCAACTGACTCACATTTATGATGGTTGCTGTGTCTCATGGTCATGTAATCCCCTTTTGTGACCTTCCGATAAGCAAAGCCAATGGGAAAGCCAGATTCACTTAACAATCATGATACTAACTTAACAACTGCAGATTCATTTAACAACTGTGGCAAGAAAGGTCGTAAAATAGGGCAAAACTGACTTAACCAGTATTTCACTTAGCAACAATGTTGGGCTCAATTGTGGTTATTAATCGAGGACCTGTAGATTTTCTAGAACAGTCTTCCCATAACTCTGATATCCCCAAGCACCATAAACTCCACTTCAAATAATTAGCATGCATCAAATGTACTATAGAATGGAAAGTTTGCTCTGAATTTCAAAACCATTTTTGAAGCATATTTGCCTACTACAATGTTATCTGGATTTTTAACAGAAAGCAAAATGTTAAGCCTCCACAGAAGATAAGCGCATCAATTGGGCTTCTCCCCTGGTAAGAAGCACTGGTAAGGATAAAGAAAGCACCATTTTTCAACCAGGAAGAATGATCAGTGAAGAAGCGGTTGCTCCAAAGCTTTTTTCTTCATCTCCTTCCTTCTGTACTATGTCCATAAGAATCTGAAGCTGTGGAAAGATACCATCTTATCTTTTAATTTCTGTACAACAATCATAGGAATTTAAGAAATGCTAAATAATAAATATCCCAAACTGGCAATGTAATGAGATTCCTTCCTTTGTCTACATCATCTTGTACTGGTGATCTAAGAAGCAATCAGCTAAATCAGTTTCAACCCTTCCAGGGAAGAAGTGATGACCAGCAAATACCAGTTAAAAAAGCATTGGGATAATTCTGGCATTTCTAGTCCTAAGTAGTGACTGAGAATGAATCTTTTTGCATCATTAAAACCAAACTAGCAGACTCCCTATTATTTCAGCTTGGAGAATGTTCATAAATCAACAGGCATGTATGAGGCAAGTACATATTTTTTTAACAAAATGATTCAGACTGCAGCTGAGGTTGTCTGAGCAAGTTCAACATTAAAAAAAACCCTACACAAATGCAAAATTCAAAAAATAATTTTTTCTAGCATCTAAATAGAGGGTGGAGGTAGACGTCCTGAGTATATAATCTAATATAATTAAATAAAATAAATTTTCTGGTTGGATACCATAAGGAGAGCTCGCTGATTAAGATCTTTATCTACACCTCTGATAAGATGCACTGGAAAAAAGGTGCAAGACAAGCTTGTTGTGAATTGTATTTATATCTGTTTGGCATGCTTATGTCTGACATTCTGCTGCAAGTCAGACCCAACCCCTGAAGAAGCTGTTTAAACAAGCTTAACATTAAGCTTCAGAGCCTACGAATGAAAGCTTTGTTCTTGTACAAGAGATCTACAAGGTATGCATTTTTGCTGAAATGATCTGACACTGTACTTTAATCACAGACAGAATACCAACTTGTTATGGCACAAATTTGGGTGGGGAAATAAAGGCTATTCTCACCTTTTGTCTTTATTTTTTCAATAAACAAAACCAATGCTTTTTATTGATACATTTAAAACCATCTATCCAGTAAAAAAAAACGTGTCTTGAGTTGCATTGACCATACAGTATTTTAAATACAGTAAAATTCAGTAAAAAATATACAGCAAGAGTACTCAAAAGAAAGCAATAGTTTAAAATGAAATCATCACATGACTAAAATCAGCTACAAGGCACTGTGGAATACCTGGATAAGAGCCTTTACTACGCCAAACGTATTGCTGCCCAATAAGCCTTTTTCTGGAATGGAATTTAGTTGTGACAGAATACATTTTTTCTGGTTAACAAGTATTAAGCTTCAGATGGCAAGAGAACCTTAAAAACCTTCATATTCTTCCACATCCAAGATTTAGTAATGCTACTATGACTGGGAACTATAACAAATTTAAATAAATACTACAAGTTGGTGTCAACCAGAGTACATATCTTCTGTTTTCTAATTCTAGATAAACACAAATACATCTAAGAATGAAGTACCACTGTGTTTAAAAGGGCTTAGCCAAATTGATATAAGGTTGCATCTTTAGGGGTCTTTAAAATGACTCCTGCAGGCTCAAATAAATAGAAATAGGTTTCATTTAAGAGCTGGTATATCTATCTATTCAGCTCCTCTTCACAAACCTCTACCCTTACATCCCCTAATTCGACTTCTGCAGCTGTGTGAAACAAGTGAACATAGCCTGCTACCATACAACATATCTATTCATTTGAATAACTCCAGGCATCTTCATTTTAGGTCCACATAATTTGTCTACTGAAATATTACTTTTGTATTTTAGCTGTTCTTTAAATATTTGCCTGTTAATATTTAAGCAACATTCTAAGCTATTAACTGCATCTGGCAGCAAATCTCCAATAAAAGCTCATGAGAGGAAGTCAAGTTAAATGCAGCCCACTCAGCATTTATATTACAGACTTAAAACATTCTGTGATTAAAGCTTATAAATATGGATGAAATTAACTTAGCAGTACCCGATTTCTATAAAACCAGAACTGAGAAGACTGGGACATGACAAGCAAAAGCATATCCTTTCAATCTGGATTCTGAATGTTCTGAATACTTCTGAATTTTAAAGTTATATGCACCTGTTAGCTTTTAGACCTAATAGTGTGAATTATATTAATTCCTTATCTTGAAATAACTTTTAGATTTCCCCTTTTTAAACTTAAAGCCAATGTACAAACAGATTATGGGTAGCTTTATATAGTACAACGTTCTATATAGCATTCTTCATCTTATTTTTTAAACTGAAAAGCATCTACTGGAATCTAAAATCAGTAGAAACAGAACTCCTGCATATATACATACAGAGAGAGAAAGAGAGAGAGAGAGAGAGAGAGTGTATCAGAAGAAAGCGCAACACAGAACCGTGTTAAAACATTACTTCCTTTTTTACACATATTCTGACTACAATAAAACCCCAATAAGTTTTTGGTTACACTTAATACATATTCGTGGATAAGAATTTTTATGTTCCAAAATGCGAACTAAATTTTGAGGGTTTCTTATCTGAGGACTATAGCTCAGGTTTTTTAAAGCCCATCATAGCCTTAAAAATGTAATTTTGTAAATGATGATGTAACAGTTTGACGTTTCCTGCCTGTCATTGTGGTTAAAAATTCAAGGAACAGTTTATATCGGAATGAAAAATAGTTCATGATATTTCCGTTGAAATACTGAGGATTGGCTTATCTGTGGATGGTCTTACTCACAATTACATATGTAATCTTTTGGATGATTAAATCATTTTCTTTAATATAAATTTTACCAAGTATTCCAAGCTTAATAAGAGCTATTGCTGTTCTTGAATCTCAGGAATACATTCCAATTTTATTGCTTCTTAATCCCAGCAGTTACACCTAGAATCGCTACAGGGCTTCAATCTTAGTTTTCATTGCCTTTCAATAGGCTTCTTTTAACTGGTCTCACAGAAGGTACCCCTTTATTATCTGCCCTCTTGAAATACAAGAACTCAGAATCAATGTTGATAATAAACCCACTTGATTGGTGCAGAAGGTAATCAAATTCCACACTGCCAGTTCCTGAATATTGTAAGGTATTTTAATTGAGGTCACTTGCAAAAGCCGGTTCCCACCAAAGCCTTCATTCACAATAGTGCACAGACTGCCCAGTTGCCAGAAATGGGAAAATAGAATTTTACCTGTCAAGCTGAATTATTGTTGTTTTTAAAGTATCAATGCTTTTTGGGACAGTGCACTTAGCCTCCATTTAAATGGTACCTTTCTTGGAAAGGTGTAAAGCATAAATTATGTGGTTCTATGCAAAACCAATCTGAGCTATGTACATCCATCTTCTAAGAATTACTAAGATTACAATATACTATAAAATGTTTTATTTTTTTCTTTAAGGAATGAGTAGATTTTCATCATAAAGCTCCTTCAATCGTATGATGAGGAAACATCATGGGAAATCAAATTGAGGAAACATCAACCTGAACTATATTTTGTACATTGAAATTGTTTAAATTTATACTTTTATAAAACCTTACGTATCTAGTGCAACTAGAACAAGTTTAAAAACTGTCCTTCTCTGCAAGGAACAAAAAACACTTTATGCCTGTAAACACAACTGAAAGAATAAGCTTTCACAGTTCTTGCTGTTCAGTATACAGTCTGTAAATAACTTTCACTTACTGATACCCTTCACCTGTAACTGGGCAGAATTCCTTCCTTGATCTCATTCACTGATAAATACATCAAGCTCTGTTTGCATAGTTTTACATGCCTGCAAAGTCATTACAGAAACACATGCACACTTTTATCAAGAAACATTATAAAAATAAGCAGCAGTATTTCCTGGAAATAGTAATCATCTACCCAAACAAAGCCATCAGAGAATAATCAAGTCAATTTCCCCATTCCTGTTTATTTTTCTGAACAAGCATAAATTACAAGGAAATCAATATAAGCTTTTCAGAGGAGTCTGAAATATCAAAGACAAAGCATCTGCATGAGGATTTTCATACAGAGCTACCGGTATTTAACTATAAATGCACCCATAATTTTCTAAAATTCACTTTCATCTGTTGTCGGGCACTTAAGTTGAAAATTATTAAAAATTATTTAATATCCTATCTAAAACAATTGTCTTAGCTCTAGTTCTCCTTAGAAAGAGAACATTCACTATCGTCTCTGCCATTCTTGTAGCTAGCTACTGAACAAATTATAAATACTAAAGTAAAAAAGAAAAAAATTATTTACCTTCCATGCTAGATAGTTATGACTGTCACTATCGCCAAAATCTGAATATGAATATCTTGTAGTCTGAATTTCATCATATATTTACAACTTTTAGCTTTAAAAAAAAAAAAACCTGCTAGCAATTCATGTTTAGGAGACAAGATAACATAATGCTAATTTGTTTACCAAGCTCAAAAGGACTGCTACCCATATTAAACAAGCATTTCAGGATGAAATCCTAAACATTCTAAGACTAATTGAATTTGTATCTTTTATATTATAGCTAATATATCTGTGGCTGACCATTTTGCTGATTTTATTGATTTTATAAACTGCCGGTTATTTTGACATATTTGTAAGAAAAGAAGAATTTCAATTTAAAAAGTAACATTAGAAGTCTGATTTTGACTTAGTACTATATGTCAACAGTGACCTATGGAAAAAAATGTTAAACTATGTCATAGGATGATGTATGAACCCAGGTACTGAATTTGGTAGAATCAGCATATTGAAGGATGCAATTTTATTGTTTTGAAATAATTTTAGATAATATAAATTTATTTATTCTTTAAAATGACATTCCTTTCATAAGATGTAGTCCTCATTAATAAATTAGTCATTAAATGAAGCAATCACTAAGTGAAAATCATGTGACCATGAACGATTTTACTTGTTTTTCTTTGCTTCTTGTTACTTCCTTCTGAACTGGGATTCTTTTTTTGTGTGGACATCTTAGTATGGGGTAAATGACTAAGTGAAAATAATACTGTGAAGATCATAAATGCACTATTTGGTAGGGAACAGACCTTCCCCAGTCCTAAGCATGCAAAAGTGGTTCAGCTTAAAAGTGTATTTCCACAACACCTAGTCAGATGCCCATAGAAAACAAAAATGCAATACTTCCCATATATTATCAGTACATGGCAAAGAAGGAATCAGTTTTAAATCTTCAAATTTATAGCTACACTAACAAAGTATTTACCTCCCCCCCCCCAATGAATTAAGCTATCCAAATTGCTCGTCCTCATTTTGCACAGTGTGAGGTAGCATCTCTTTTTTTTTGCCTGGACTGAAGCTTCCATCCTCAGCTTGATAATTCCAACATATCCATGAGAGTGTATTTTCTCCCCATTCATTTTCTATACTCCACATATAAATCATGTTTACTTTTGTTACTGGAAATTGGTTAAATTCTTTGATCCATACACTCCCCCCCCCCAAATAAAATACATTGCAGCATATATTAGGTAGATTCCAAATAATCTGTACCCAAACTTAAATTACTTTAAATGACTATATCTGCTCTCAGATCATAATTTTGGTCATCCATGCTATCAAGGAGAAAGAAAAATTGAAGGCTAATATAGACTAATTCATTAGAAATTGAACGAGTAATTTGAACATATTGAAGCATTCAATCAGCCAGGTTACCATATGGCAAAACTTACAGAGACTAAATTCAACACAGGTTTTTAACATATCAGAAACAGGACTGCCTTTTTATAATAGAATTCTAGCCATTCACTTTTCTTAATTTTGCTTGCCAGCTCTAATGGAAGTATCTATAGATAACAAGATATCTCATCAAAAGCTTTATTAATATATAGTATGCCCCCTAAGGCAGCATCCTACACTTTTCTTTTGAAATACATTATGTATCTTTTATATTACATATAAACAATATATTATGAACAAATATTAGCAAAGAAGTCTGCAAACACAAAATAGTTTTGCTTATTTGAGGATATATTTTTTTGAGACAGCAAAGAGGAATCTTCAGTCATTAGGCTTGACAGGCTTTTGGGTGAACTCAAGCTCCACTGTCTTATAGCCGATTTAAAAGGTCTATAACTCAAATCTAATACATCTTTCTAGTACCATGTTTCTGTTTACTAAGAGTTTTGTTATTTATTTTTTAAAATTCAACCCTACAGTACCCATTTCAGGGTGGTGTTTTTTTTAAACTGCTAATCACAGAATGTGATCTGCAACAGTTCATGAAAACAATGAGTCTCATTGGCTTCGTGGCCATGTGACCTCCATCAACCCCATCAAAAGCATCCCAGATACAGAACTGAAGACCACGAAAGGATCAAAGCAGCCCCCCCCCACAGCTGCAAAATAAAACAAAAGCGAACACACGCACACGTTCTGATGGTTGTCTTGCCAAACCAAGGTTTTTCTATGCCACCCGCGATTACCGGAACATATTCCTTAACTCCAGCCTCGCCTCCCCCACACCTCCATCATCTTATCCGCCATACCTTCCCCATTCCCTGCATGCACCTCGCTACCTCAAGCCCGCGCGGGCCCTGCACCTCAGCCCCAAGCCCTCTGCGCGGGACCCCCACCCCACCCCACCCCCAGCGACCCTGTGGGGAAAGGCTTCAGGAAGAGGGCAGGATACCGACGGAGGGAAAGAAAAAGGGAGACGACTTCCTCATTCCCTCCGACTCTCGGTCGACTGCCCTCGCCCGCCCCCAGGCCCGGGAAGCCCCGGCGGCGGCACCTTTACGCTCCCGCAGACCGCCACCCCACACACCTGGAGGAAGGTGCCCCCCGAGGTTCCCGCTCGGGGCGGGGGGCTCCCTCGCCCTCCCACGCCCAGCCCGGCGCCGAAGCGCTGGCCGCCATGTTGCCTTCAGGCTCCCTTTCCCACCTCGCCGACGCTCACCTTGGGCCCCCCGTTGGCCCCCGAGCACCAGCGCCAGCAGCGCCAGCCCAACGGGCGATGGGAGGGCGCGGAGAGCAGCGCGAGCCAGCCCCCCCGCCATGGCAACGGCTCCCTGGCGGCGACGCCAGCGCCGGAGGCAGAGCGAACAGCCTCGCGGTCGCCCCTTCACGCGGGCTCCGAGGAGACGCGACTAACAGCGGCGGCAAAGGCAGCGGCAGCGCGAGACGAATTCGACATAAGGAGGGAGAGAGAGGGCGCGCGCGACTGAGCGAGCGAGCTCTAACAGGAGGACAAGCCAGCCGGGTTTTTAAAGGGGATGTGGCGCTGGGGCTTTAAAGGAGAGGAAGCGACACGGCAAACTAGCCTCCGACAGTAAATCCTCGGCGGTACACAAAGAAGAGCGCGAGGCGTGCCCAGGGTATGAGGGAGGCGGGTAAAGAGTGGGG
>JANHGC010002915.1:70693-84750 GCA_027560395.1 Boaedon fuliginosus | reverse complement strand
GTGTGTACACCGGGTTTTCAGGACACTGTGTGTGTGTGTGTGTGTGTGTGTGAAAGCGTGTGTGTATATATACACCGGGTGGTGGAATCTAGGGAAGCGACCTCTCCCCGAAGCGCCTCGTGTAAGGGCTTGGAAGGCATCAAGTAAGAGCTGGTGTCTCGAGCTCCGTTTCGCTCACTCACAGATTGGAAACCCCCCCCCCCCCGAGGGTCAACGCAGAGAATATTTTATTATTAATAATGCGTTTTTAGTCTCGCATCAGATACCTTTGGATGAAATACATTTTGAACGATTTGCTGGGCGGTGATAAAATGTGGTTCATATACGCGCTCTGTGGCCACACTGCTGCATCAGGCAGGTCAGTTCCAAAGGGAAAAAAAGCTTTAATGATTGTGGGAAATAACACTAACGTTGGGCGTGACTGAGCTTTCATATTTCTCCAACAAATGTGTAAGAAGACATAGGGTGGTGGATGATTTCTTCGGATTTCCCTGGGAAAAAAAGATAAATTCTAATGATTTGTCAAGGGCTGAATGGTCAGCCTTTCGCAGTGGCCAAGCACTGCTATCAAAAATGCCCTCCCTCCAAGGATCTTCCTCATGATGACCTCCTCCCTTGGGATATAATGAAAGTATGGGAAGTCAGCCGGTATCCCCCAACCCCCATGATTGCATAAAGAAAGATATTCATGCAGAACTTAGCCACTTTGTAACTGTTAAGTGTAAGACCACCACAGCCCAAGAAAATCTCCAAAATTCTCTTTGCACTTGAAATAATTTCTAAAGCCAGTTCATCAAATCAATGAGGGATGATAAAAAAAGTAGGCTTATTTAGTTATCTGGTATTATATGATCTTGGGGTTTGTTTGTTTTTTTGCTAGTGTTGTACCATAACAATAATTAAATAGTTGCAGGTACAACTACAATGGCAGATACTTCTAAACTCTTCCTTGGTGCAAGAGGATCAATCACCAATGCATTTCAACTTCTGTCTGAATACCTCCAGTGGTAGACAGCTCTTACTGTCAGGAAATCCCTAATCTGTAATTTCAGCCCACTGGTTCCCATCCTGCCCTCGAGCAAAAAAGAGCAATGGTGTTCCCTTTCTCTTGTGACAACCATTTAGTTGTCTGTTGATTGGTAGCATTTGTCCCTCCCAATTTTCTGTCCCAGACATATCTAGTTTCTTAATCGTTCTTCATAGGACTTGGTTTCCAACCACCTCACCATCTTGGTGACCCTGTTTTGAACTTATACTAGTTTCTCAATGTGGGGCCAAGAACTGGACCCCCTATTCAAAGTGGAATCTGACCAACGCAGAGTAGGGTGGGATGGTGATTTCTTATGAATGAAAATTACTGTGTTTCTGTTAATACATCACAATATATTATATGCATTTTAGCAGCTGTATTACATGGCTGGCTCCTGTTTAACTTGTGGTTTACTAAAACACCCAGATCCTTCGTACATTTATTACTGTTTTCTTATCCTAAACTTATGGCTTTCATTTTTTAAATATATATTTTACCTGCAAGATTTCATCTGTTCATTTTGGCCTACTATTAAAGCCTGTCTTTAAAGAGTCTTCTGTTTCTCTAACTGCTGCTCATAATTTTGTGTCATCTGCATATTTATTTAATAATTGTCCCTTCAACTTTTTCATCCAGGTTGTTAATAAAACTATAAACAGTCCAGGATAGAACACTGTGAAACTCCACTGAATACCATTCCCATTATGCATCCCTGCTTATTCACATGTACAAATTGTTACTGTTTGGCATATGACTAAAAAACGTGGTGAGGCATGTGTGAAGAACTTTGTGTTTTGCATCAGGAAATATTGAAATACTGCATGCCCTAGATAGGGGTCAAGAAATAATGAAGCTGAACTCCCTGGGTAGGAAAATGTTAACCAAAAATTGTAACATCCAGCAAACATATTTATTATTGTATTTGATAGATGGTTTGTTTCTGTTTTATGGCTATGTGTTGAATTCAGCCATAGAGAAAAATATTGTGTTTGCTTATAGAAATAGGCTGGGATCACTAAGGAGCTGAGCCATAAAGTTCATTTGTTTTTTTGGAGCCTGTAGTGCGTCTTTGAGCTTGGTTATGTGCTTGCAGACGTTTTTCATTACCTGACTAGATAACATCATCAGTTGCTTGCAGACTATGGAGTTTATTCCTTGTTTAATGCAATGTCTGTAAGCAAACAATCAAGCTCAGAGAGCACCAAGGACTCCGCAGTTCAACCCTGAGCTACATATACACTCTTCTGTTGGAATTATTTGTTAAGTCTAATGAATGAATTCAGTCACTGTAGTTTATTTAATAAGCAATTGTTAAAGTAAACCACAATTTAGCGTGGTATATAAACCTCACAGCAGAATATCAGGCTCTTGTTACATGCAAATATGAATGTAATATATGTGTAATTTTTCCAAAAAATAGGTAGTTTGTCATGTTTAAATGTATCCAAGGTAGCATGTAATTGTTGTTTCTATGTTAACTGATATGTTAATTGGTAAAGACACTTGTGTAAATTAAGTTTTCTTACCATTAAATTATGGACTTGAAAATGATTTCATTTCAAATAAATTTTGAATGGCCATAAAATTAGAATGGTGTTAGTTGGATTCAGAAGCCAGTGATTTAGTGCTTCATGAACAGTTGATGGTGTGTAAAATGCAGACACAATGACATTGGATATCCCTAAGTCTGAAGAGCTATTTTCAGATACTCAACATTTGAACTGATCAGGGAGTTGTGCTAAAGTCAGGAGGGTAAACTAGTGAGAGCTCCTTGGTCTTTGAGTCCTTTCAAGCCATACTGGTGGCCCCTCAGAAATGCATATATCCATATGGGTTAGCACTGAAAAGGCATTTGCTCTGTTTGAGACCTGGAGTTCCACATTCATTCCTGTATATTGTGCTACTGCTGGTCCCTTGGGAAGCAGATGTGCTGTTGGAGCAGTTGCCTTCTAGAAAATCCCTATCTTAAATTCTTTCTGAAAGCTCAGCTCATGATTCACTTGTGGAATTTGTAGTCTGCCTGTATTTGGACAGAGTTACACCAGAGCTCCAAAGCTTAAGTCAGAGCGCCTGTATAGCTGTACGATTCTTGCCAGGAGAGTTCTGGGGTTGCAGACCAGGGATGCCTGAAAAAGAAGCATGCTATGTGAAGGAAGAAAGACCAGGGAATTGGGGGAAAATATTTCAAATAATCACATCAACCAGGTCTCTTACCCTCCCATCCATTTTTTTTTATGAAAACAGCTTGTTCTTTGAGCGAGGAGTCAATATTAGACTGTTCACATGTTTTGCTATTTCTATGTTTGTTTATTATATAAGCTGCATTTGGATTCATATAAGCACATGGATCCAAAAGAAAACAAATCATATTGCTTTGTGCCTTAGCAGGAAGTTTAAACACAAGCACTATGAGAGGCTAGCCTTTCAAACAAATATGTACTGATGTCAGAGGATCCCAAGTCACATACACACGGAACTTTTCAAATTGACCATTATCTTAGACTTATACTGGTTTTAAGATTTCCAAATGGGGAGAAACTTCTTTTTCATCTATTCAATTCCCTATTTAAGTAAATAAATCATTCAACCTGGACCTGTTTTTTTCAGAAGAGCTAGCAGGTTGAGAAAGAATCCAACACCCTGCCTTGTTGGTTGTGATGTCTCATCTCTGGCTTAGTATTGGGAGTTTTGGTATAATTCTGGACCAGAATGGGAAATCATCATCATCATCATTTTAGCCACTGTCTATCCACTGCAGTATGAAGGCTTCTTTCGCATGTTTCCAACCAATATGGTCTGGAGCTTTCTTTTGCCAGTTGGGCCCGCAATACTTGCTTATGTCATCGATCCATCTTATTTTAGATCTCTTTCATGGACACTTTGTATCAAGTGGGATCCATTCTGTGACTGCCTTGGTCCACCTGCCACCTGCCTTCTTGCTATGTGACCAACCCATTTCCATTTCAATTCTTTTACTCTTTTAGTGATATCATATACTTTTGTTGTTCTCTAATTCATGTGCAGAGGGGAAAATAAGTTGGAAAATTGGGAGCTATTGCTTCTTCAGAAGATGCAAGAAGGAACATGAGAGCCATTGAGGACTCTGAATTGGGTTCTGGATCAGTAAGATTTGGAGAAGTTTGACATCACTGCAAATCCTAAGGGTATCTAAGTGTATCTAATTGTATATATTGCTTGTTCTGTTGCCTTGGAGGAAAAAGGTGACCCCAGTTGCAAAAACATTTAACAGAATATGGAGCCTACTACTCATGTGCCTTCAGGTCCCCCTGAACGATATAGTAGAGTAGTATGTTGGTCTCCAGGATTATCTCTATTGCCAAGGATGCCTCTGGAATTCAAGTGGGCACCACACTGGCACTCTTAAACAATACAAATGTTGAGTGCCAGGCAAAATATAAGTCGAGGTAACAATTTTGTGAGCAACCATCATACAAAAAGTCATTTTGTAAATAGATGGATGACATATCTTCAAAATTCTAAATGTGGCAACAAGCTTCCACAAGATCAGATGCTATTAGAAAGATACATAGGAATAATTCCCAAGCATACTTTCCAACTGCACTTCTTATCCATCCACTCCACTCATGAGGACCAACTAGTAAATAGACTTGTAAAGGACTACCTCAACCAGTAACATTACTTTAGTGATCAGGTTTAATCATCTCCTGTCTCAGTTTCTGTTTCAGTTTGAGAAACTAATAGAGTTTCTATCTTGATAGAGAAAATAACTTGCCTTGCTTTTCCCAACAATTACCTGCAAGTGTGATGGACTTCAGTTGTGACAATTTCTAGTTGTCATGGTACATGGAGCCACAGTCTAATGTTTCTGGAACGCCCCAAGTTTGGGGATGACACTTTTAGAAGATAGTTGTTGCTGGTAGCCTTGATGTGCTTTTGCATACAGTGATGTGACTTTGAGAATTGGGAGGTGTCAATCAACCCTGGATACTGGCATGTTATCTTCACCTCTTCGTATTTCCAACAATAGCTATGCTGCCTGGAAATTCTGGGAATTGCAGACTACCTAGGCTTAGAAAGCAACTTGGCAAATGCATTTGGCCTGGGAATGATTTGGAGCTTCTCAGACCCATGTATTTATGTATTTTATTGTTCAGTTGAATTGAACTCCCAAGGCCACTTTTAATTGTCTAATGATAATGTCTGTTCTCTTGAACAAGTGAGATGTGAGACAGGGATTTTGACAGTTTTATCACTGGGATGGTCCTAAAACTGTCCCCCTTGTTCAAGCCAATGCATGCAGAATATTTCCTTGGTAAAGGGCTTTTAAGTTTAATGATTATCTAATAGGTCACTTTCAGTTCATGTACATTATAATATTTTGCAATATTACTGGAATCAGTGACAAAGAAGTGGGGAAATAACATATTCCAGGAAATGTAATTGCACAGATTTTTATCATAGATTTATACCAGAGTCATTTCAAGAAAATCTTTGGCCTATGTGTTTCTTTTATCTCTATCTCGGTTGATTTCTTTTTTTAAAAAATGGAGGGGTTGAATTTGTTGCTGCTATCAACAGGAAACTCCTGGAATTCTAGCTTTAGTAGTTTGGGGTCATGCAGGATATTTTGAGTCTGTACTATAGTCTTGTTTAAACAATGAGATTGATTTCCAGTGGCTGCAGAGTTGATCTACTTAATCAAAATGGAACTGCTCCTGAATATAACCTTCAAGCCCATATTTTTTTCTTAGTCAAAACATACATGTAGTGCATATTATTTATTCCCTTCCCATAAAATCTGTAAACAGCCAGGCTGCATCAGAAAACGCCTATCCTGCAAATTAAGTAGCACATTTAGACTATATTTATTAATAATAATACAGCAAAGCTGTGGCCATCCAGATGTTGCTGAATTGAAGCTGCCAGCATCCTCACTGTTATTTGACTGGATGGAAAACACTAGGATTTATAGTTTGCAACAATTAGAGTTCCACTACTTTCTTGCATCTAGAACAGAACAAAATAACCTGCGTCGTGAAGGCCAATGTCATTCTAGAAGTTTCTAGTTTTAGAAGTAAAGATGGGGCAAGGTAGGGAAAGCTGGAGGTAGTGTAGAAAACAAGCATCATCGTAGCTCCTTAGTAGTGAGGTCTCCATATTGTTTCTTCAGTTTTTCTGCTAGTGCTACTTACAAAAGTGTTCGGTATTGCCACAGTAACAGGTTTCTTTTCTTTTTTTTCCTGATGCCTCAGCTTTATTTTTCATCCTTAGGATTTCACAGTTTCTTCCAGATTTTGTTATATTAAAAAAAAAAGGGGTGGGGGATATAAATCCCTACAGCTTTTTGTCTGGAACAACGAAGTATCCATAAATTAAAGGACAGTCTGTCTACTCAAATGTAAGCCCTACTTACAGTGGTGGGATTTGCTTGATAAGTAAGTCTATTTGCCCCTTTAAACTCGAAGCTGAACAGAAAAGATTTTTAACAAAACACACAGTCCTATCGTATCTTGGAGTGGGTTTACAGCCTGTTCACTTTCTCAGGGTTAGGGTTGCAGAGTTCAAGGAGATTTATTCCCAAGCAAATGCAATTACAGCTTTACTGGATTAAGGAAAACCAGAAATGTATTAGAAGGCTGAAAAGGCCCATAAAAGAGCAGTCCGCTATCACTAAAATCATTCAGGGTACACAAATGCTGGAAGATCAAAGTTTGGACGAGAAGTATGACAGGGCCACTGGCAAGGTTCCTTGCAGGGAGACAATGAAACCACTGTGCATGGGCTTTCTCTGCTGAGGGACTTCAGACAGACCGAGGTTCCCTTAACCAGGTCGGGAGCTGGACTCAGCCCAGGGGCGCATTCATAATGTTGAGAGCACATGATGAGCATTACTCCCCAAAGGGCCCCCAGTCAGACTTGTCTATTTTGATAAAGGCTGCTGCAATGAGCAAGGGTAGTCCCCAAATGCCCATTTAGCCAGAGAACAAACTCCACTCCCCCCAGTGTACTTTCTACTCTCCCAGTGGGCCTTTAGGGGGCTCAAAGGCATTGCTCCAAATTAATACAGTGCTAGAGCATTTTGCTTTGCATTGCAGCATGCCTGTTTCTTATTCTCTATTTTTTAAAATATTTTTTTAAAAAGCATAAAAATCAGGTGGGACAGAGAGCTTGGGGGGTATCGCTTTGTCCGACCCCGAACTATTTATTTATTTATTTATTTGGTTCGATTTATACCCCGCCTCATTTCCCGGGTCAAGGGAACTCGAGGCGGATATCTTGTGTTAATGCAGATACGCAAGACTAAAACCACTGTTCGTGTATTATCAGCAGTAGGATCTGTCTGTCTTTCTTTCAATATTAATCAGTGTCTGAACAGAGGCAAAAGTGCGTACATTACATGAATGCCAAATCTTCACATATTCACTGGAAAATTATGGACATTGTATAAGAGTTGTGCACAGGTCTCATTCACAGTTGAGTTGTAAATCTAACTATGAATGCCTAATTATTTTCAGTGTTACCTAATGTTTACAGGGTGAAGAAAGAATGTAAACTAAACAGTGAGAAGCTATATGAACAATATTGACAGCACTTTGGCAGTGTATACCTTCAACAATCAGATATCAGGATGGACATGCAAAGAAAAATGAGGAATTTCTAAATAAATAATGAGGGGAAAACACCATCTATTCTCTAAAGAGAAATTATGGCTCCTAATTATGATCGTGTAAGCATGAGAGAAACTTGCATGTGATCCTTGTGCTAAATTGTACCTGTCTGCCTAGTTAACCTAAATTTTTCTTACTACAGACGTGCACATTTCTGCTATCAGTGTCAGTGGCTATGGAGACCAGAGGTTTTTTTTTTAATCAAATCCATATTTAGCTTAGACTGAGACTTGTCCCTGAGTTTAGAGTCTGCACATGAGGGCTTCTTTCCAGCACATGGAATGATTTATGCTTAATTACTTTTGATCAGAGCTGTTTGGATTTGTAGACTTATTACTACATATGTTACTGATTCACATAGGCAAGCTTCTGATTAAAATAAATATACAGCTCAGCTTCTGTGCCAATTGGAGGGCTGCGGGGGCACCATTTTGCTAGCAAATAAGCTGAGATGATGGTTTGGAATAGCAGATGCATCTAACACAGTGTTTTCTTAGTTTATCAATGTGCTATTTTGCAGGTTTGTCCAACATCCATTATCAAAGCTGGAAAATTGATTGGGTTCTTAATGGGTAAATAACATGATAAAAATTCCAACCTGTGCTACATGAAATTCAGAACTTCCTAGACCTAGACCGGTGGTGGTGAACCTATGGCACACATGCCCAAGGTGGCATGCAGAGGCCTCCCTGCGGGCACGCGAGCTGTCACCCCATGCACATGTGCACATGCCTCCTGTGATTTGCGTTTTGAAAAAGGCCCTCCCACCTGCGCCAGCGCTATACTGGCCTTTTCTTCCCTCTTCGAAAGCACAGCTGATTGGCACAGCCGCACCAATCAGCTGTTTTTCGGAAAAGGGAAGATTGTGTGTGGATGGGGGGTCATATGCACATGCAAGTCATGCGTGCATGCATGGAGGCATTGCACACATGTATGCGCATGTGCATGCATGTGCATGCACGCACTTTTGGCACGTGAACCAAAACAGGTTAGCCACCACTGACCTAGACTATTAAAAACTTGGAGCCAGCCGCAATATATTAGATACTCATCTATCCTGGATAAACAGCAGTTTGCAATCAGCAAGCAATTAGCTATGAAATCAGGCAGCTGTTGAGCTCTTCGGGACATAAGCTATCTACAAACTGACTAGCAGTGGCTCTTCCTGGGTTGCAGAGAATTGACTTTCTCACCTTCATCCAAGAGATCAGGATTGAACCCAAGATGTACCGTGCATTTGACAAGCATCCTGCACGTAATCCTGCCTCTGATTAGTATATGATAAGTATATCTGCAAAACCTTTTTTATTACTGAATGTTTTATATTCCTGACATTTTTAGTTTATATATAAAATACTATGTAAAAAGCCAAAAAACATTAACCATGGAATTTTCTGAAAATCAATGAGACTAACTTCCCAGTATCATAGATATATTTTCAATCAGCATTATTAAAGTATATGATGGCAAATGTCAAAAAAGATTTCAACAAGCAGATGTTTGATAGAGGAAATCCTGGATTCAGATTCCAATTCAGCTGATTGTTTGGACATATCAGTATCCCTCAACAAATACATTTTTCCTCCTTTTTTTAAACTACTGTAATCAAGCAAGCTTGGATTACAGTAGTTCGCATGAGCTGAAAGAAAAGGCATAGTTTAATTATTACCTGCCAATCTAGGAGTGCATTTAGAACACTTGACTCCTGTTAGTCCTAATGTGGTGGTCTCTGAGTGGAGATGTAGCTTTAAAAAAAACACTGTTGTTTTCCTCCCTGAAACTCTTCGTCCTCTTTTGTTAATGTGTGCTTCTCATCCTTCTCCCCATTATAGAATCTTTGTCTGGACCCAATTATTTTGGAACAATTTTACAAACCACAACAAAAGGCTGCTGATTTTTTTCCCCCAAGCATGTTTAATAAATACAAAAATAATTTCTGTGCAAATTAGTAATGATCTCAAAGCAATTTTGAGGCTTTTGATGAAATGAGGTTATGTGTTTTTCACTCAGCTATCCTGCATATATTATATGCTGATATACATTTCTATATGGCATAGAAAGCTAATTCCTTGGAGATGTTAGCACAACTTGTTGAACAAACAGGCCTTCCCCATTGCTTTCCTGTTAATGTTTTGTCTTATCTTGTAATAGGCAATTCAGAAGTTCAGTCTTGAGCCTGATTAAAATGTTGAAAACTTTTTTCCACCTTCCACCCTTTTATTCAAAATAGTAATTTTACAAGGTCAGGCCTTGGCCGTTGCAATTTGTTCACTTGTAGATATATCCAACATGGCAAGAAGGAATCTACTCATCTCAGTTTTAATGGAACTATTGGACTCTGTGCACAGGGTTTGTGAAGCTTACAGCCATTGCAACTCATCCATGCAATACAGTAACATCCAGGGGTGGGTTTCTCCCGGTTCGCTGGTTACCCGTTTTGTGGGCGCGCTTTCTGAATGCCTGTCAAAAGCGCGCTGCGCGCGATCGACTCAAAAATTTCGTTGCGGTTCTGCAAGCACTCTGACAAAACAGCTGCGCGGCGGATGATATCGCCAAGATTCTTCCAATTCTACGCGGGAGAAAACCCGAATAACCAGAGACTTACAAAATGGATTAAGGGGCCAGACAGACTTAATAGAGTACTTCCTGTGGGTTGTTTAAAATTTTACAATAAAGATTTTGTGGATTACTTTAATCAAAGTTAAATATATGTGTTGTGTTTTTGTAACTCATAATACGTTTTTCTTAACTCTGACTGAATTAAAAGGTTTTAAACATATGCTAATAGATAACAGATGAGATATGGGAAGAAATTTCTCTTTGTTGCTGCGTTAAAAGGAAAAGAATTAAAAAATGATTCATTTGATTAAGGTTAAAATATATTACTGTTAGCTCTTAATAGACTCTTGCTGATTAGCACTGAGTGACAAGATTGTATAATTTGTCTACTGATAAGAGATGAGATACGTTTTATTGAAATATACAGTAAGAGAAGGGCATTAATTACTGAAGTTGTTTATAATCTGAAGTGAGAGGGAATCATTTCTTTATATATTGTTTTACTTTATCATTTTTTTTCTCTGTACTTTTTATTTTTTATATTCTTTTTACTTAGTAGTTTTTTTATCTTTGCATGTGTAAACTTTAATAAAAATTATTATATAAAAAAGAAAAATAAACATTTATCTACTTTGAATAATTTATGGCCCATATTAATATAAAAAGCCTGAGAGAAAAATTAAGATTAAATTCTGCAACTCCAGAGAATAGAAGATGACCTTGCGGGGTGGGGGAGATTTATTGCCAAGACAACAAATAGATAAATATGGCTTAAGCCCATATGAAGAGAGAAATTCCCGCTTCTTGTTTGGTCTATCCTGAAGGATGATCAACAATCATAGTGAACAGGAAACATTTTTATTTTATAAAGTACATGTTTTCAGTAGGCAAATAATGTACATCTTCAACTTTTTCTCTATTTGAAGCTCCTTATAGCTTCACCTCAAATCCACCTTAGTAAAAATCAAAAGCATGATATAAATTCTCTCTGAAACATCAAACTAAGTTATTTTTATATTCTTCTTACTTAGTTTTTTTATCTTTCCATGTATAAACTTTAATAAAAATTATTATATAAAAAAGAAAAATAAACATTTATCTACTTTGAATCATTCTTGGCCCATATTAATATAAAGAGCCAGAGAGAAAAATTAATATTAAATTAATATTAAATAATAGGCGTATTCATTACAAAGTGCTTTGATTGCAGTTCAAGTTAATGCTTCGTAATATACCTAGTGATTAATCTGAAGCCATTCCCATATATTGTATCAGCCAGTTTGTTCCAAAGTAGATAATTTTTTGCAGTGAGAATATCACAATAGGATAAAGTTTCTTTGCTTACGCATATATTTATTTAGTTAATAATTTAGTTTTTTGTTTTTATATAATTTATTGGCTGCCATTTAATATGAAAACTGAGATCAAGAAATCAATGAGATTATCTGGTATCATCCAATCTTATGGCTGCTAAATGTAAAGAATGGATGTGAGGGAGAGAGGGAATTCTCTTTACTATAACGGTTAAGATAATGTTCCATCTTGATGTGCTGGAAGGATTGATTCGTAACACCTGTTTATACACACAAGAGAGAGAGAGAAAGAGGGAGGGAGGGAGAGAGGGAGGGAGAGAGAGCACACTAGCTTATAGGAGATGACCAGGTGGAGCCCAAGGGAGGAGTCAAATGCATCATAAGTCACGAGTCCCTGCATGCCTACAAGAAATCTTAGTCCAGCCTATCTTGAGTGCCTTTCTTATCTCCCGTTCATTTCACTTGACCATTAGTTTGACAGAATTAAGCTGTAGACAGCTTAAGCTTGCAATAAAGATTTATATTCATCCGAATTGCCTGAATTTCCTGATTTCCCCAGCACTTGACACAGCTATACTTTTATGCAATCACTGTCAATGATGAAAGCAGCAATACTAAATTTGGGGCCACCACTATAGCAGATGATAAAGGGCCAGCTATTTCGTCTTTCAATTTTCTCCAAATTAGGAAATGCATAAGACAAGAAACAATTTAATTTTTGATAAACCAAAATGCCTTGAGTCAATTCTGGTTTAATAATGACAATTCTCTGACCAAGAAACTAGACATAGTGCACGTTAATCACAACTCATATCCATTCTTCCATGTCTTTCCATAATTATATTATGCTTTGTGACCAAGGTAAATGATAATGATAAGTAATATAAAAGTAACTTTCATGAACAGACATTCTAAAGAGATTCACCTTTTTCCAATCTGGATGTTGTGCAGATGCGTAGGGTTCAATTTCCTGAATTCTCCAACCAGCTTAGATATTGTTAAGAATTTGGATCAGGGATGGGTTCCTATGGTTGGCTGGTTACCCACTTTGTGGGCGCACTGAGCACAGAGCTGCCGCACAGCTGTTGGATCAGAGTGCTTGCAGAACACCACGAAGATTTCAAAGTCAATCGTTTGACAGGCGATCGGGAAGCGTGCCCACAAAGCGGGCAACCAGCGAACCGGTAGGAACCCATCCCTGATTTGGATGTTGTAAACCAGATAACTAAGGATCCCCCAGATTTGAGAAAGCTGTTCTAGGTAAACATAAATTTGGCTATCTAAAAGAACATAGAGATTTAAATTAGTGACTGGGCAGCAAGCCAAGAGAAAAACTATATTACATACCTGTATGACACTTCCATATTTCACCACATCTCCATGCACCTTCTTGTTCTCTGTTTCATTTTGCTTCTGTTCCATCTGAGCTGCATGCTGTTGAGAAATATAAAACACAGCAAAATGAATCCAACTGCATGAATCCTGTAAAAGGACGGAAAATATGAATCCTGTGAAAGGATGGAAAATATTTGTTAGAAGAGGATCAAGAGTCAAATAGAGGCTGGGGGGTCCATATATTTTGCCACATCATGATGGAGTTTGTTGAATTTTGGTTTAATAGGTTATACAAACCTAGCAATTATGGTTTGTAAATTATAGTTAATAGTTTTCTAAAAGTCATCTGACTTCAACAGGTTATATAAACTAATAAAACTCCATTAAAGCATTATCTGCATTTATAGTGTTTTTAATCTATACACACTCTGCATACAATTTCTTGAAGATATCAATAAAAACTGTTAAAAGTTCACAATTAGAAATGGCATATTCTTTTTTTAAAAAAAATATTGAATATAGCAAGAAAAAGAGAAGCTGCCTTTAGAGTCTCCCCAGCTGCACAGCACACCGTGCAGGATGTTTGGCATTTGCCAGAGAACACCAAGATTGGCAAATTCGCCACTGGAGCCCTGTGCTATTCACAGATGAAAGCAGGTTCACACTGAGCACCTAAGACAGATGTGACAGGGACTGGAGATGCCATGGAGAACGTTCTGCTGCCTGCAACATCCTCCAGCATGACGGGTTTGGGAGTGGGTCAGTAATGGTGTGGGTTGTCAATGCCAAACGTCCTGCATGGTGTTGGGCTGTAAGCACAACCCCCACCTGTGGACATCGGGCCCTCATACCACCCTCATGGAGTCTGTTTCTGACCGTTTGAGCAGACGCATGCACATTTGTGGCCCGCTGGAGGTCATTTTGTAGGGCTCTGGCAGTGCTCCTCCTGTTCCTCCGTGCACAAAGGCGGAGGTAGTGGTCCTACCGCTGGGTTGTTGCCCTCCTACAGCCTCCTCCATGTCTCCTGATGTACTGGCCTGTCTCCTGGTAGTACCTCCATGCTCTGGACACTACGCTGACAGACACAGCAAAGCTTCTTGCCACAGCTCGCATTGATGTGCCATCCTGGATGAGCTGCACTACCTGAGCCACTTGTGTGGGTTGTAGACT